>CAUYQG010258046.1:0-34909 GCA_963574415.1 Tarsius wallacei
CAAAAAAAAAAAAAAAAAGTGAGAGACACGGGCTGGGCACAATGGCTTGCACCTATAATCCCAAAACTTTGGGAGACTGAGAAGGAAGAATCACTTAAACCCAGGAGTTCGAGACCAACCTGGGCAACATAGGGAAACCTCATCTCTACAAAAAAAAATACCAAAAAATTGACTGGGAATGGCGGTGCACACTTGTAGTCCTAGTTACTCGGTAGGCTGAGGTAGGAGGATCTTTTGAGTTCAAGAAGTCAAGCCTGCAGTGAGCCTGCATCTTGTGACTGCACTCCAACCTGGGCAACATAGTGAGGCCCTATCTCAAAATATCAATTAATTAAAAAATAAAATGAGAGATGTGTGCCTCTTAGTTTCACTTGAACACTTAGAGGCCACTGTAGGGTTATTAATTGGCCTGATTTCAATATTGCTGTGGCTCAGGGGTTAGGGAAGCCCAAGGAGAGAGAGACAAGGGAATGGCCAGTTGATAGAGCAGTCAGAACACACAACATTTACTGATCAAGTTCACTGTCTTATATAGGCACAGTTTGTAGCACCATGAAACAATTACAATGGTAACATTAAAGACCACTGATTGCAAGTCACTATAATAGATATAATGATAATGAAAAAGTTTGAAATGTTGTGAGAATTACCAAAACATGAGCCAGAAACATGGAGCGAGTGCATGCTGTTGAAAAAATGGCACTGATAGACTTTGGGTTGCCACAGATCTTGTATTTGTAAAACACACAGTGTCTGCGAACCACAGTAAAGCAGAGTGTGATAAGGTATACCTGTGTATACTCCTGTCTAAGAGTGACTGCTGTTTCATGGTGAGAAACCTACAACGATATAGGAATATTTGTTCTTGCCACCTCTAATAAATTCCAGCGAACACCTCTCAATATGTTTTTTGCATTTGTCATTTTATTAACAAATTAGGTTAACAGATGTGGAAGATGCAGATGTTAAAAATGTAGAAATGACCAGGCAAGGTGGTTACAATGATAATCAAAGCCACCAAAGAAAAAGAATAAGTAAGAACTACGGGAGGAAAAGAAGTCATTTCTATAATTTATGTTTTTGTGTGTGTTTGTTTTTTGAATTGGAGTCTCACTATGTCACCCAGGCTGGAGGCTGGAGGGCAGTGGCATGTTCCCAGCCACCACAGCCTCCACCTGCTGGGCTCAGGCGATCCTTCTGCCTCAGCCTTCCAAGTAGCTGGAACTACAGGCACTCGCCACCATGCTCGGGTAATTTTTTTTATTTATTGTAGAGATGAGGTCTCATCAAGTCACCCAAGCTGGTCTCAAACCCATAGGCTCGGGCAGTCCTCTCACCTCGGCCTCCCAAAGTGCTGGGATTATAGGTGTGAGCCACTGCGCCCAGCCTATTTATGTATTTTTTGAGTCAGGGTCTCACTCTGTCACCCAGCCTAGAGAGTTCAGTGGCATGATCGTGGCTTACTGTAGCCTCGACCTCCTAGGTTCAAGCAATCCTTCCACCTCAGCCTCCGAGTAGCTGAGACTACAGATGCATCACCATACCCGGCTAATTGTCTTGTTATGTTGCCCAGGCTGGTCTCGAACTCCTGGCCTCAAAGGATCCTCCCACCTCAGCCTCCCAAAGTGCTGGAATTTCAGGCTTGAGCCACTGCATCTGACTCAGCATTTTTTTTTAAAGACTTTAGATTTAAAATGTTTTAATCACCTCCCACCCCACTAAATGAGTCTTTCTTTTTTTTTGAGTTGGAGTCTCACTCTGTCGCCCAGATTGGAGTGCAGTGGCACGCTCCCGACCACCACAGCCTCACTTGCTGGGCTCCAGCGATCCTTCACCTCAGCCTTCCAAGTAGCTGGAACTACAGGCACGCGCTACCACACCCAGCTAATTTTTTGATTTATTATAGAGATGAGGTCTCGCCAAGTTGCCCAGTCGGGTCTCGAACCTGCAGGCTCAGGCAATTCACTCACCTTGGCCTCCCAAGGCGCGGGATGACAGGCTGAGCCACCGAGCCCGGCCTCACGTGAGACATTTATGTTCACATCAAAACACTGGTGTGAAGTATATGAGCTTATGATATGCTAAGCTTTCTGACACATATACACTTTGCATAATGATATATATTATTCTAGCAGTACTAGTAACAGCAGCCTGCGTCTACTGAACATCTATTGTCTGCCTGTCAGGTAGGATTTGATATTTCCCTAATTTCATAGATGGAAAAACTGAGATGTAAGGAAATTTAAAACTTATCCAAAACTGCATTTCTGAAAAGCTACACGTACAACATTGCAACCTTGACAATCTGACTTTAGATTATAGGTTTTTGTTGTTATTCCCCCAATGTGTCCTAGTCAACTTCCATGGGAATAAAAAGACATTAAGAGCATCTTCTTGATAGCTACATGGTGCTCCATTTTAAAGGTACAACAATTTATGTAACTAGTCTCCCGTTGTTGAGCATTGAGGTTGTTTCCAGTTTTTCTGTGATACAAACATTGCTATGATAAACATTCACTATATACATCATTGCATGCTTGTCTTGTTATTTTTCTTTTCTTTTTTTTTTTTTGAGTTGGAGTCTCACTCTGTCGCCCAGGCTGGAGTGCAGTGGCACACTCGCAGCCACTCCAATGTCGACCTGCTAGACTCTGGCTAGCCTTCCACCTCAGCCTTCCAAGTAGCCAGAACTACAGGTGCATGCTACTGTGCCCGACTAATTTTTGATTTATTATAGAGACAAGGTCTTGCCAAGTTGCTTAGGCTAGTCTCGAATCCATGGACTCAGGCAATCCATTTGCCTCCCAAAGTGCCGGAATTACAGGCTGAGCCACCGAACCCAGCCATTATTTTCTTAGATAAACTTCTATAAGTGAAATTCTTGGATATCTTTTTACATAAATGATTTTATAGAAAAACAAATTCTCAATTTCAGAAATTTTGCCTATGCTCCACTACCATCCCAAAGGGGAGATTTTTAAAACACTTATAGTTATGGGACCTGAAACTGCAAAGGAAGGAGAATTTCAAAAAGAAAACAGACTATCTAGAAGCGAATTCAAAAATTTCCCTCCACATTTAAAGAAACTCATGTAGCCGGGCTCAGTGGCTCAGCCTGTAATCCCAGCACTTTGGGAGGCTGAGATGAGTGGATTGCCTAAGCCCGCGGGTTCGAGACCCGCCTGGGCAACTTGGCGAGACCTCATCTCTACAATAATCAAAAAGTTAGCCGGGCGTGGTAGCGCACGCCTGTAGTTCCAGCTACTTGGAAGGCTGAGGCGGAACGATGGCCGGAGCCCAGCAGGTCAAGGCCGCAGTGGCCGGTAGCGGTCACTGCACTCCTGTCTGGGTGACAGAGTGAGACTGCAACTCAAAAAAAAGAATAAAGACACTCATGTAAACTGCATTTATGAATCTAATGCTTCAAAACTGTTGAGGACTTGGTGTGATTTAAAATAACTTGGTTTGAAAAGGAACTTATTGTAAGAAAATGATCTTCAGTAGAGACAGAGGCCTTTTGTCCCCCTTCTTTTTTGGCTTAGGAGGGGATAAGAAGTGCTCTTTTGGGGACAAGATCTTCAGCAGAAGGGAATCCTTTGGCAGCAAGTATAAACAGCTTTGGCAGAAAGCCATCCTCCAGGGGAAAAGGACTTTAGCTTGGGTGTTTTTGGACTCAGAGTCTCACTCTGTCACCCAGTCTGGAATGTAGTGGCACAAACGCAGCTCACCATACCCTCAAACTCTCAGGCTCAGGCAATCCTTCCGCTCAGCCTCCTGAATATCTGGGACTTCAGGCATATGCCACCATGCCTGGATAATTTTTTTTTATCTTTTGTAGAGTTGAGGTCTTACTACATTACCGGGACTGATCTTGAACTTCTGGGCTCAAGCAATCCTCCCACCTGGGCCTCACAAAGTGCTGGGATTACAGGCATGAGCCATGTTCCCAGCCTTTGCTTTAAACTTGGAAGTGGTAATGAGTTCCAAAGCTAAAAGGATAACCCTGATGCAAAGGGTGGGTCATATGGGTTGTTTGGGTGGAAGCACTGCATTGCAAAAGTGTTCTGAGCTGCCTCATTAGAAATGGATGAGATTCAAGACTCACCCCTTTCCTGGTTCTGAGGGAAGATTAACTACTGTTCCAAGGAAATAACTACATTTTTCTCAGGGCCACAGTGCTCTCTTTAGCCATCCTTCTACAAAAATGGGTTTGTGCTTAATTTGAAGGAGCTTCTCATCTTTAATTGTAAAATGCTTCAAAATCCTTTGGCAGTGATGCATATGTAGCTTTTTGCTCATCAAATTTCTGGGATGGGTGTGCGTATGTGGGTATGCATACTCGTGTTTAGCCTACATTTTCAAACTGCCATTTTCAGTTGAGGGAATTGCTTGTGTTTGAATTAATTACTTGAAAAGCTGAATGACGAGCCAGCATCCCATTCGTGTATAATTACATATGCAATTGCGTGTGGTATTTTGCTTTGGTATGGTAGGTTGTGATTGCATGAAGCCTTAGTGAGGCGGTCAGAAGTCTCAATCATTTGAGAATCTATTTCCCTTTGATTCCAAGTGACTGACATAGACACAGCAGGTGGGACAGTGGCAGAGATCCCCATACACATTACTCCAGAGGAACACAGAGGATGCAAGAGCTGCTCCAGAAACAAAGTTTATTTTCTCATGTATTCAATCATCAAACCTTACTGAGTACCTACTATAGGCCACACATTTGTTGTCTGTGCTGTTCCCTCATCAGAATTCGTTCCTCCTTAAGGGAGGGGGAGGGCTTCATGTCCCTCTCCCTTCCTACTGCCCCAACAGACACACAGGGTCCTTGGGCCACTGAAAATGTTTGAATCTTTCTCCTCAAATCTTGAATCCTAGGCGGCCCCCTTGGGTCCCCTCCCACTGTGGGAGATTTTCTGTCCTCTTAATAAATCCTGCTTTCTAAACAAAAAACAAAAAACAAAACCCGAGTCCTGTATCTCCTTCCTTGGAGGGCCTGTTAGAGTGGAGTTTTATTTGTGGTAACCTTTTTATCATAAAATAAGTAAACCTCAAGATGGAAAAGTATTTCAGAGAAAAAAAGATGATATCCTGAGCATCTTCTCAAGTTACCGTGCTTGTAAGCATTTTCACGGCTGGGTGTCGTTCCATTGTGAGCTTCAGTTTCGTAACATACGCCCAATTGCTAGATGTTTAGAATCCTTCCTTTTACTTTTTCCCTACTACAAATAATGCTAAAATGGACATCTCCGTTTTTCAAATTTGATTCACAATTTTGATTTACTTCCTTAGGGCAGAATTATTAAGCCATTGTTCGTGAACATGTGTAAGGCCTTTACTGTAAATAGCCAGCCCTCTTTTCAGAGAGTTTGTAAATGCTTCCATCTCATTAAGGGTCTGTTTAGTGTTCGTATCATAGCACCTTTGCCCTCACTGAGCACTGAAAGCTTTTAAAATCTTCACTGATTTTTTAAAAATTTTCTTTTAAAAGTTACTAGTGAGATTGGACATTTTTCATATGTTTATCAGGCATGTTTAGTTTCTTTTTATCAGTTTATGTTCTTTGTTCATATTTTTAGGGGAGTTTTGGGGTATTTACTTGTGCAAACTTATTAGTATTAAGACTGTGAACCCTTTGTCTTTAGTATTTATTGATCATGTTTGGGCTAAAATATGATCCAAGTATATTATCTGCAATCATAGTATCACTTACAGAAGATAATTTTTCCCGATGAGATCAGCTTATATCATTTCATACAGGAGGTGGCTTTCAATGTTTAAAAATTAAGAATACATACCTTAGAGATAAGTACAGAAAACATCTATTCCAGAAACTTCCACAAAATGGAGAGTTTATAGAGTCAAATTGCAAGTAAGACCTCAGTACTTACTGCCAGTTGGTGCTTCTGTGTTGATGCAGCCACCGTCTTCTTACCACACTTAATGCAACGGCCCCTCTCGTGTGCTCATTACAAAAACATGAGATCTGTGCCCAGACTAAGCACTTGAGACAGGTCATGAGCTGCCGTGGAATTTACTGGATTCCAGATAAAATTCCAGTAATCCCTCATCCCCATTCTTCAGTTTCCCTTACCTCTAGATCCCTAAACGGCAACCCCTCAACATGTTCTCCTTTTCTTTTTTAGACAATTCTTCGTCACTCCAGGAGGATGAGGAGGTAGAGATGGAAGCCGTCAGCTGGCAGGCCAGCAGTCCAGCCATGAACGGACACCCTGCCACTCCGGTGACCTCTGCTCGTTTCCCCAGCTGGGTCACTTTTGATGACAATGAGGTCAGCTGCCCTTTGCCACCAGTCACCTCTCCTCTAAAGCCAAATACACCACCTAGTGCATCTGTGATCCCTGATGTGCCTCCCAACTCAGCTGGGTCATTTAAGAAGAGGGACCGTCCCAAGAGCACTTTGATGAACCTCTCCAAAGTCCAGAAGCTAGACATTTCCTCCTTGAACCGTCCGCCCTCCGTAACTGAGGCTCCACCTTGGAGGGCGACCAACCCTTTCCTGAATGAGACTCTGCGGGATGTTCAGCCCTCCCCTATCAACCCTTTCAGTGCTTTCTTTGAGGAGCAGGAGAGGCGCTCTCAAAACAGCTCCATTCCCAGCACCACAGGCAAAAGCCAAAGAGATTCCCTCATCGTCATCTACCAGGATGCCATCAGTTTTGATGACTCAAGCAAAAACCAGTCGCACTCCGATGCTGTCGACAAACTCAAACAGCTCCACATTGATGATCCTGATCGCTTCGGCAGCGCGACACTGCCTGATGATGATCCCGTAGCCTGGGTTGAACTCGATGCTCACCCCCCTGGGTCAGCACCACCTCAGCCCAGGGACGGGTGGCCAATGATGCTGAGGATCCCCGAGAAGAAAAACATCATGTCCTCCAGGCACTGGGGCCCCATCTACATCAAACTGACGGACGGTGGCTACCTGCAGCTGTATTACGAGCAGGGCCTGGAAAAACCGTTCCGTGAGTTCAAGCTGGAGATCTGCCATGAGATTTCAGAACCCCGGCTTCAAAACTATGATGAGAACGGCCGGATCCACAGCTTGCGGATAGACCGTGTCACCTACAAGGAGAAGAAGAAATACCAGCCCAAACCCGCCGTGGCCCACATGGCAGAGAGGGAGCAGGTGATTAAGCTGGGCACCACCAATTACGAGGACTTCCTGAGCTTCATCCATGCAGTTCAGGACCGTCTCATGGATCTGCCTGTGTTGTCCATGGACTTGAGCACAGTTGGCCTGAACTACCTTGAAGAGGAGATTACTGTGGATGTCAGGGATGAGTTCTCTGGCATTGTGAGCAAAGGAGACAACCAGATTCTGCAGCACCACGTCCTGACACGCATACACATCCTGAGTTTCCTTTCCGGGCTCGCCGAGTGCCGCTTGGGACTCAATGATGTCCTTGTCAAAGGGAACGAGATCGTCTCGCGGCAGGACATCATGCCTACCACCACCACCAAGTGGATCAAGCTCCACGAGTGCCGTTTCCACGCGTGTGTGGATGAGGATGTATTCAACAGCTCTCGGGTCATTCTTTTCAACCCTTTGGACGCGTGCCGCTTCGAGCTGATGCGGTTCAGGACAGTGTTTGCTGAGAAGACCTTGCCTTTCACGCTCAGGACAGCTGCAAGCATTAACGGGGCGGAGGTGGAGGTGCAGAGCTGGCTGAGGATGTCCCCCGGCTTTTCCTCCAATCGTGACCCCCTCACTCAGGTGCCCTGTGAGAATGTGATGGTTCGTTACCCTGTGCCCAGTGAGTGGGTGAAAAACTTCCGCAGGGAAAGTGTCCTAGGGGAAAAGTCTTTAAAAGCCAAAGTGAACAGGGGAGCAAGTTTTGGCTCCACTAGTGTCTCTGGCTCTGAGCCTGTCATGAGAGTAACTCTGGGGACTGCAAAATACGAGCACGCCTTCAATGCCATCGTGTGGAGGATAAACCGATTGCCGGACAAAAACTCAGGTGGGTTGTGGTTCCTGCTCTGTGACAACCCCCACCTGGTGGTGGAAGAGCTGGATCAAAGTTCACATCCTGTATGCAATGCTAGTTTGTGCTGTGTCGTGGGAATGGTGACGGAGGGGGCGTGGGACCAGAAAAGTAAAATTCGTTGAGCAAAGCAATTAGCAAGCATAATGACCATATATCCCTTATCGTTTCATCCTTCCTCATCACATATCTTCCATGAAACTGTGGATTCTTTTTCTCAGCTGAGCTGCTAAGTAGCTTTCTAGGGCAGCTTCTGAATTTGTAATCTTTGGGGACTCATTAAAATATTAGCTGTGGTGCTGGAAGTGATCCATGTCCAGATCCTGGAAGGCTGCTGCTGGGTTCTGAGGAGGCCACTTTCTCACTCTGCTGTCGATGTGGGGAAAAGGCCAGTTTCTGGACAGTCACATGGACAGCACCCTGAGAAGTTGATTTTATGACTCCAGCTACTGTGTGTGAGGCCCTTAAGTCACCACATCTCCGGCTCAGGGCCTGGCTCTGGGACTGGGGCATGTGAAAGAGCAGAAGTGGCTGCTGAACTGACGAAAGACTCAGCCAGGATTTCAAATGGCCAGGTGCAGTGGTCCGCACCTGTAATCCCAGCACTTTGGGAGGCCCAGGTGAGAGGATCACTTAAGCCCTGGAGTTTGAGACTGCAGTGAGCTGTGATCTTGCACCCTACTCCAGCCTGGGCAATAGAGTGAGAACCTGTCTCAAAATAAATAAATAAAAGGGCCGTCACATTCATTCTCTCTCTCTGTCTCTCTCTCTCTCTCTCTCTCTCTCTCTCTCTTCCAGGTGAGATAGTTACAAGAAATGTTTGATCTGAACAAATAAAAAAATTTCCAGCTCTAGCTGGGCCACTCACAGCCATCGGGGATGATGCCCAACATTATCCTTTTGTGGTTGAGTGAGCCCAGACAGCCACTGCTTTCCTCGTGGGTCCACTGAGATTTAGTGAAATGACAAAATAGGGAATAATCAAACCAGCACCAATAGCCTTATTTTCTAGAAGAAGTCTGGGTGACCCCTGTGGCAGACAACGTGCCCATGACCCTGTGAACTTCTCAATCTTTCTCTTCCTATTTAGAATCTGTTAACCAAAGTGAATACACTAGCTGAGCACAAAGAATAAGTTGTGGAAAAACTCTTGGTTGGAAGGACTTTCAACTTACATGGCTGTCCTTTTTTTCCCCAGTCTCACTGTTAACTCCTAATCGTGTGTTCAGAGACGGTATGTTCCCCTCCTGCTCCAGTGCGGAGTGACTGTGTTGTCATATCCTAAACATAGTAGGATGGGATGGTGAGAGGCATCCAATCTGGCCGGCTTCGCAGGAAACCCAGGGCAGACATGCACCAGGACACTCTGTCAGAGGCTGGGTGCAGCTTGGCAGGTGGAGGCACAATTGGACCTCTGTGTTTGAGGCTGGATTTGCTTCCCTCTATTTCTAAACTGACAGAGTTTTTGAGACAAAATCTTCCACTTTGTGCTTGCTTATTCATGTCCCCTGAGCTCAGCACTGTGTTCTCCTGGAGACAGCTCTGAGATTTTCCCTTCAGCCATGGGGCCCATCTGACTTGTCAGAGAAGAGGAGCCCTGAATTGTCCATTGACACAGAAGTCCTTGGGCAGAGAGAACTGGGGAATTACTGGATTTTCAAGCACTAGGGGACCTTGGGGATAACTTAGTCAAACCTCTTCAATCTACAGATGAGAAATTGAGGCCTGGAAGGTGACGTGACTCATCTGAAGTCACACAGCCATATCCAGGGGTCTTTTCTCAATACCATAGGTGCCTCTTAGTAAATGAAAGCAGGCAGACACAAATATAATAATTTCCAATTTCCATTATGAGAACAGAGATTTGCCCTTTGCCTAGTGTGTACAAACATGTCATTTGTTTCAAAGTGATTTCTCTCATATTGAAAAGTACTATAGGAGGGGTTTTTATTGTAAGTCATGAAGACTTATTGACTACCTTAAGCAAAAAATAAAAAAAAAGTCATTGGATGGCTACGGGGTAGCTCAGGGAACTGAGGCAATGCTTGAATGAGCTGACTTAAGAAAGGACAGCACCAGAATAGCTCTGGGAACAGAAACTGATGAATGTCTCCTCAGGGTGCAGCCTGGGGACAAATCATCACAAATTGTTTTCTGTCCTTGTGCCACTTGGTTCAAGAGTTGAGGGGAGGGCAGTGCATTCTGATTGACATGACCACCAAGATGACACGCTGCACTGGGGAAGATTATTTCCCAAAAGGAGAGAAAGAAAAAGATTGCTGCCAGAAGAGAGAGGGGTGGCCATGGTACAGGGAAAAGAGAAGGACCTTCAGCAAACACATCTCTTTTATTTTTTTGAGTTGGAGTCTCACTCCATCGCCCAGGCTGGAGTGCAGTGGCACATTCATGGCCACCCCAGCGTCGACCTGCTGGGCTCAGGTGATCCTCCCGCCTCAACCTTCCAAGTAGCTGGAACTACAGGCGCACACTACCATGCCCAGCTAATTTTTTTTATTTCTTGTAGAGATGAGGTCTCACCAAGTTGCCCAGGCTGTTCTCAAACCCGTGGGCTCAGGCAGTCCTCTCACCTCAGCCTCCCAAAGTACTGGGATTATAGGCTTCAGCCACCATGCCCAGCTAACACATCTCTTAATGCTTCCCAGCAGAGAGGGTTCGGTAGGCCCAAGACAAGTAAATGCAGTTGATCTGCTGTATCACATGTGTATTTCCATGTTACTAAAACCTCATTTGTAGAAAATTTCTGAAATACAGTACAGTATAAGGATATTTGGGGATTTTCTTACTTGAACCCTCAGCCCTCCCCCGTTACTGCTTTTGCTGCCATGGTTGTATGACAATGATTTTAAGAGTGAACCCTCAAAAAGAGGCAGTTTCTACTTCTGGCCAATGGTATTGTTTCCATTCCAGCTCAGGAAATTGACAGCACCCTTTTCTGGAAACTTGGGGTATACAGGATCTGAATTCCAGTTGGAATGGAAGTCCTAACCAATTGCTGGTATTCACTGTGCCCAGATCCTGCCCTCCCATTCAGTGCCCCATCCAAAAAGCCAAAGACTTGATGATCATCTATGAGGAATAGCCCTTCCTGAGCTCTTTTGTCCAGGTATTCAGGCAGCAAAAGATGCTTTTGTTTTGTGAAGATGCTTTTCACAGGTTGTTTTGCATAGTCCTTAACTTCCCTTATAATAAAGGAAGAGGCCCAGCCTCCCTCTCCACACCCTCCCGCCTGCAGTGGCCCTGCAACCCCAGACCCTGGCGGGCTGGTAGTCAGACCATAGGCAGGCAATGTGGCCAGCAGTTCAGCCCCCTTGCGTCGCTGGCATCCATTGCAGTCCCAGCCACTGAGAGATCAAGTAGCTGCCTTTGAATTCTAACACAACTCCCCGCTAGTGGGGCCCAACCCAGCCCTGCACTTGGGCAGCGATCTCTTCAGCTTTCCAGGGACTCCTCCCACCACCCTCATCTCAAGAGGCAGAACAAGGCCCAGTGCATTCACAGATCATCCACCAGAAAATGAGGTATTCTGTCCTGCAGAGGTAGCTTTCTTTGCTGGAATTCCAGTTCTCATGAGACCAGGTAAAGGAAGACAATCCCAATGTAGCCTTTTATGGAAAATACAAATCTGAATTTTAATGTTGAATTTTTCTCAACTTAATCAAGGAAGAGGATATAATGTATGGCTTACTTAGTTCATTACCAGGACTTAAACTTACCTAGCTTTCAAAAGTGTTCTTTCCTAACTGTCTACCACTCCTGTGCAGCTAATGGTTAACGCTGGAATCTAGGAGAGATTGTTGCTTTCAGAGCTTGTTGTGAATACTCTTTGGTGGAGTGAAAGGAGGGAGTTGGTTTTATAGAAAGAAGTGATTTTTCAATATTCCAACAATGTGCAAAGCCAGGTAATTAGATTTTAAAAACAGTTGTTCAAGTTGCTATTAAATTAAGGGACGTGTCTGTGTACTTTGTAGTGATCTAATTTCATAGCAATAATTGAGAAGAATTAGGACATAGTTTGAAGTTGAGTCATAGCTGAGTCTTATTTCCAGCTCCACCACTTAATGGATGTGTGACCTCAGGCAATTTACTTAACTCTCTCAGAAAAACCCAATTTTCCTCATCTATAAAATAGGGTTATTAATATCCAGCTCCTTTAGAATGGAATGAGATAATGCTTTTTAGTGCTTTGCACACTATCTGGCCTGTGTAATGCTCAATAAATGATAGCTGTATAATTATATCTGTGGTACGCAATTAAAAATATTAGATGGATTCATTTTCAAATAATGTAATTTGTACTATTATGTGTATCTTATTTAAATTCTTTTCCTAAAAAGCAGTGCAAAAATT
Source organism: Tarsius wallacei (assembly GCA_963574415.1). NCBI lineage: Eukaryota > Metazoa > Chordata > Mammalia > Primates > Tarsiidae > Tarsius > Tarsius wallacei. The sequence continues at coordinate 12,384 of CAUYQG010258046.1, forward strand.
TCACTTAATTTTCCAAGGTATTATTCTGTAGAAATTACCATTGAAAGATGTTACATTTGTGAAACAGGGCAAAGCTAATACTTCATTCTGCAATGTTCTCCTTGGACAGCAGGCGTGTGTATCCTCACTCTCTGAGATTGAGGAGTCCTGCCCAGACCAGTCAAGAGCACTGGAATTATTTATTTGGGGAAACTGGGATAGCAAAGGGGCTGTTTCAATTACATAATTAAGTCAAAGTCATTTCATGTTGTTTATCCAAAATCATTTGCTGTATGGATCCTCACAGCTTACTCCTTCTTCACACCTTTCACCCTGCAAATGTGGTCTTGAGGTTTGGGGACCGTGAGGTTGTGACTCAGGAAAAGTGATTAAGAACACGCGAGTCAGGCTGCTGCATTCAGTTCTTTGCTCTGCCCTTTCTAACAATGACCATGAGCAGCTCACTTTGCCTACCTAAGCTTCAGTTTCCTCTTCTATTAAAAGTGGATACTATTATGACCTCAAGAGATCATAATGAAGATGCAGTAAGAGAATCTGTGTAAAAAAAGATTTAGCTTAGTGCCAGACACTGGGTGCTTAACAAAAAGTGTTTCCTGCTACTTCAGGTGAACAGTGATATTTCAGTTACTCTTTTTCCTCAAAAATCTAATAACAATTCTCAAATTAAAATCAAACCCTAATCTCGTCGTCCACGTGTAGTAGAATTACCCATAGATTTGTGGAATTAAAAGCATCAAGGGACTGTGCCCGACATTGTCCAGCCCACTTTTTCCTCCCTCTTCCCAACACCCAATCTCCCCACTTTACTGATGAAAAATTGAGGCCTGGGGAGAACAGAGGACTGGAAGCAGGAGCTCTGCACTTAGTAGGAGAGCTGAAAGTCGAATCCAGGTATTCTGCCAGTTGGTGTTGTATCCTATTCCCTGCACCTCCCTGATACCTGTGTGCTGTTTCTAAGGTCTTGGTCATTTACATATCATTCACCCATAGAAGCATGCCAAAGCATTTTGAAAATATGAAATGCTGTTAAGAAAATGCAATTCATCTTTCCGAGGAAAGCGGTGATTTTGCTCCAGGCGGCTGTCGTGGATATTGTATTAGGTACTGAGCGCTGGTGCCGTTTACTCCATTCCTCCAATCTGCAGCCCCAGTTCCTAGTATTTGTGCTGTGTTCACACATCACTCTGACCTGAGCAGGCAGAACGACCCCAGCTTCTCAGGCCTTGGGTCTCATTGCTAGGCTGGCGGGCTGCTCTGATCAGATAGTGTTACACCAAAGGGGCTGAGGTACACGGGCCTCCTGCTCAGCACTGGCCTCTGCCAGGTACCCAGCTGCAGGCCTCTTTTGTTACTGAGGTGGCTCCTCTAGCTGCTTCTTCCACTTCCTCCCCAAGGAACCTGACCTCTGCCTTGTCTTTCTCTCATAGCTTCCGGTCACCCCCACTGTTTCTTTTGCCACCTTGAACTCGGCTCTGACCGGGAAGTGCCTTCCAGATTTGCCAATCACGTGAATGTTGAGTTCAGCATGCCCACCACGTCTGCCTCCAAAGCCACCGTAAGATCCATCTCCGTGGAAGACAAGACTGACGTCAGGAAGTGGGTCAATTATTCTGCACACTACAGCTACCAGGTAGCCCAGGGGCGCCTCCGGCCAGTGTTTCCAAGTCCATTTGTTCACCCCACTCCCCTGCCCCCTCCCTCCTTTCAGCAGTGCTTACCGTGGGTACCTGATGTCCTCTTAATCGCCTTAGAGAAAGTTCACCCTACACAGCTGAGGATGAGTCTGCTCTGATTTGTTTGTTTGTTTGTTTGTTTTTGAGTTGGAGTCTCATTCTGTCGCCCAGGCACGCTCACAGCCACCACAGCCTCGACCTGCTGGGCTCAGGCAATCCTTCCGCCTCAGCCTTCCAAGTAGCTGGAACTACAGGCATGCGCCACCATGCCCAGCTAATAGTCTGCTCTGGTTTAAATGAATAATCTTTCTTGTGGGCCAGAGAAAGGTTGGGGGGAAAATGCTCATTAAAGATCAAAAAATGAGCTGGGCATTGTGGCTCAAGCCTGTAACCTCAGCACTTTGGGAGGTGGAGGCAAGAGGATTGCCTGAGCTCAGGAGCTCAAGACCAGCCTGAACAACATGGTGAGATCTTGTTCCTACAATAAATCAAAACTTAGCTGGGCGTGGTGTCACATGCCTGTGGTTTCAGCCTGGGCGACAGAGTGAGACTTCAACTCAAAAAAAAAAAAAAGAAGAAGGATTTTGCAAAGTGGTTAGATTTAATATCCTTAGATTTATATGGTGGTTTATTTTTCCCTTAAATGTTTCCTTACTTGTATGGTCTAAAACATTTAACTACCAAAAAGAACAGGTACTCCATCTTGTGGCCAGGAAAAAAACAGCACTTCCCTCAGACACGACCCTGTGTTCTGTGTTGAATTGTGACCCTCTAAATTGAGCATCGTAAATATCCAAAGTGGTGCTGAGAGGAGCAACCTCAACCATGAAACTCCTGAGCTTGAAGGATTCCCGGCCTGACTTATCAAAGACTTCAGTTGAGATGTGTCACTTTCAAGGCAAGATTAATTTATTAATCCCTTTAAAATTACAGGTACAGGCCGGGCTCGGTTTTTCAGCCTGTAATCCCAGCACTTTGGGAGGCTGAGGCGAGTGGATTGCCTAAACTTGCAGGTTCGAGACCAGCCCAGGCAACTTGGCGAGACCTTGTCTCTACGATAATTTTTTTTTTGAAAAATTAGCCAGGCATGGTAATGTGTACCTGTAGTTCCAGCTACTTGGAAGGCTGAGGTGGAAGGATCACTGGAGCCCAGCAGGTCGATGCTGGGGTGACTGTGAGTGTGCTACTACCCACCAGCCTGGGCGACAGAGTGAGACTCCAACTCAACAAAATAAAGTAAAATAAAATAAAATTACAAGTACAGCATTTGGAGAAGATATGGTAGAATGGTAAACACTCTAGTACTTATCAATTTGGAGGTTTTAAAATTTTTTATTTTGTGTTTGTTTGTTTGTTTGTTTTAGAGATGTAGGGTATAAGTGAGAGTTTCCTACAAAAGTAGGCTGCATAAGGTGAAATTTGGGCTTCTATCTGGCCCTCTCTCCCCTTGGTAGTGGACCAGGTACACTTTATATTACTATGTGTCTCCTTCCCTCCTTTTCCCCTCCCTCGCAGTGCCTAGCACCTGCCAATCCCACCCTTGTGCTGCCACAAGGGTGCTTATGAGTGAGAACATGCAGTATTCAGTTCTTTGTTTCTGTGATAGTTCACTTAGTATGATGGTCTCCAACTGCATCTAAATTGCTGCGAAGGCCATAATTTTGTTCTTCTTTATGGCTGCATAGTATTCCATCGTTCGCTTTCAATGGACATCTGGGTTGGTTCTATGATTTGGAGGTTTTTTAAAGAGACAAAGTATTGGAAGGGCGTAAAGAGTCAATTACATGGCCAGGCACAGTGGCTCATACCTATAATCCTAGCAATTTGGGAGGCCGAGGCTAGAGGATTGCTTGAGCCCAGGAGTTCAAGATCAGCCTGGGCAACATAGTGAGTCTCTTAAAAATATCAAAATATTAACTGAGCGTGGTGGCATAAGCCTGTAGTCCCAACTACTCAGGCGGCTGAGGTGGAAGCATCACCTGAACCCAGGAGGTCAAGGTTAAGGTGAGCCGTAATCACGCCACTGCACCCCAACCAGAGTGAGAGTGGAACTCCAACTAAAAAAAAAAAGGCAAGGCGTAGTGGCTCACACCTATAATCCCAGCACTTTGGGAGGCCGAGGCTGGAGGATTACTTGAGCCCAGGAGTTCAAGACTAGCCTGGGCAACATGGTGGGACGTCATCTCTACAATAAATCAAAAAAGTAGCCAGGCATGGTGGCACGTGCCTGTAGTTCCAGCTACTTGGAAGACTGAGGCGGGAGGATCAACTGAGCCCAGCAGATCCAGCCTGGGCGACAGAGTGAGAGATTTCAACTAAAAAAAAAAAAGTCAATTACAAAGGAGTTCATTCATTTGATAAATCTTTGTCAGCTGCCTGCTGTATTCCTACATTGTTTCATAAAATACCGAACAAGATCCCACCCCCATTCTGTGGAGCCTGTGGTTATAGTGAAGCCGGACAAGTGTGCATGGCGCAGTGGAAATACTCAAGAGAGGAACACTTATGTCTACTTAATGAGTCAAAAATAGATTCACAAAGGGGTGAGCTTTGAGCAACTGTGCAAGGCAAAGAATCAGAATTTTCCAGGTGGGCCATGAGGGAAAGGGAATCCCAGACCAAGCACAGAGCGTATGCAAAGAGTGAGTCATGACACACTCAGGGCCAGTAGCTCCAAGGGTGCTAAATCCCAGAACATTAGCAAAACAACAAGGAATCTCAAAGAACGTACTGCAGTATACTTTTGGTTTATTTATTTGTTTGCGTGCTTTTTGTTTTGATATTTATCTCCAACTTCTGTTCTTGGCAGGTGGAAATTGAACAAAAAAAGAGTTTGAAGCCGGACTTTGAAGGAGATGAAATGGAAAACCCCAAGGAGTGTGGGGTACAGTGACAAAGCCCCACAGCAAGGAACCCAGACCCCAGAATCACGACAGCATGTCCTCCTGGATAGCTGAAGTTTAAGTCAAGACCTGCTGAGGCCACTCCATGTTGGGAACAGTGTATCTGACCTTCCTGTTTGCAGTTAGCTGTACTTCAACAGGAAACCCTGAGGTGGTTGCTTGGAGAGGCAATTTGATCCCATCTGAAGCACGTGGCTCACCTGACTTGTGGAGCTTATTGGAAAATTAAGCCTCCTTGTCTCATCTCTGCTAATCTCACAGCACTGGGATGTGGCTTGTTGTCACTACAGCGTCAGAAAGAGAATCTCCCACATCAGTGTTGGCATGATTCCCTTCTGATGGTCATCTGTCACTCACATGCCCTTCTGGAAAAGGAGTCTTGAGACGTTGATTAAGCATCTGTCTCTTTCATTCCCTCTAGAAAAGGTTCAGAAAAGGTGCAAAACAAATTTCCTTTTCAGGTCTGCCAGACCTTTTATGGGTATTCTCCGTTCTTTAAATGTTAACGCTATGCAACAGAAGTTTTCCAGATGTTTCCCTCCTGGTTCTAGGTTGTTTAGATTGGAACACTTATTGCATCTCTCTAAGGTTTCAGTCGCAGGATTTGCTATCCTAAGTCACAATAGACAGTGGGGAAAGGCACAATTGGGTACTTTGTAACTCTGTGAATAGACCCACATTCTGAAAAAGGGTGGCTGCTGAGAAGAAGGCAAAATTAAGCTTACTTTTCTTCATTCTGGGGAAAAGAGACACTACACGTAAGCTTATATTCAGATAAGAAGACGATTTCAGTCTCAGTGAATTCCCACATTCACACTGAAAAGTATAGGCCACTTCTTCTGATTCCCGAAATAAATGGAGATATATATACACGTGTGTGTATTTTTATATATATATTATCTTGGGCATTTGTAAGAGACATTTAGAAGATTTTTGTTTTTGTTTTGTTTTGAGTCTGGGGCTCACTCCGTCATCCAGGCTGGAGTGCAGTGGCACTATCACAGCTCACTGTAGCCTCAACCTCCTGGACTCAGGCAATCCTTCCACTTTAGTCTCCTGAGTAGCTGGGACTGCAAGCACACACCACCAGGCCTGGCTTTTTTTTTTTTTTTTCTGTAGAGACAAGGTCTCACTATGTTGCCCAGGCTTGTCTCGAACTTCTGGGCTCAAGCAGTCCTCCCACCTTGGCCTCCTAAGAGTGCTGGGATTATAGGCATGAGCCACCACACCTGGCCTGGGAGTTCTTTTTATACCTCACAGCCAGTAGACAGTTGCATGTCTTTTTAACTCAAACTTTATAGGGAATTTAAGCTGAAAAGATAATTTTAGAAGCTGTGTTTAAAATTGAGATTGAATGAGCTTTCCCCCAAAATTCAGAGTTTGATCATTACAAACTCTGTAATAGATTGAAAAACATCTCCAGGGTAGAGATGGGGAAAAGCCATATTTTTCTAATGTTGGGAACATTAAATCCTGATTCTAGGAGTCAAGACCTTTAATCTTTTCTTTCATCTGTTCCTGGGACACTCAGTCTTCTTTTTCTTTATCTGCTCCTTCTCTCCTTTGCTTCTTATTTGCACCTTGTGTTTTCTCCCATGAAGAATAGAGTAAGCATGCTTTTATTTCCTGGAGGACAGCTCACTTCACCAGATTGGTAGATGATGCCAACACAGACAATATCTCCAGTTTTGACTGATAGATTCAAGATTAATTTATCCAATGAACAATCATTGAATTCTAACTATGTACTAACACTAGGATATATAAATAATTGCAGTGTTTTGAAATTCCTGGACATAAGACTGAAACTAAAAGAATGATTAAACAGGCATTAATGAGAAACCCTATATTCTGGGTTCTTTAAATGCAACCCTTTAAGTACAAAGTGGAGTGTGCTTTTGTGTGTGTTTGTGAATGTGTGTGTTTATGTGTTTGTTGCTGGGAAGGGTGTTGGGAAGACCTGGTTTCACAGCAGTTTATGTAGAAATGTTTTCTTAGGGAAATGGGAGTTCAGTTTTGAACCATGAGTATATCGTGTCTATTCACAAAGCCAGTATGTTCACCTTGTGTTAGTAGCAGCCCTGCATGCTTTTATTAACCCTCCATCTAGTCCGCATCTAGACAGAAGGTTGGGTTCAATTATGGGTACCACAATTTAAGAGAGACATTAATAAACTGTGTCCACAGGCAGGTGACCAGGGTTGTGAAGGGTCTGATTACATAAAGAACAAAGCTGCAGCTCGCCTGAAGAGCAAAAGGTGTAAGTTGGGAAGAGAGTGCAGACAAGGAGGAATGATAAAATTTCCTCACAATTTCCGTTGAGCTAGAAAAAGGAAGAGGAATTACACTTATTCTCTGTAGCTTCTTTTTTTTATTATCTTTGAGTTGGAGTATCAATCTGTCGCCCAAGCTGGAATGCATGGGCAAACTCACTGCCATCTCAGCGTTGACCTGCTGGGCTGCGGCCATCCTTCCGCCTCAGCCTTCCAATAGCCGGAACTACAGGCATGCGCTACCACTCCGGCTTATTTATTTATTGTAGAGACGAGGTCTCGCCAAGTTGACCCGGGCGGGTCTCGAACCCGCGGGCTCCCAAAGTGCTGGGATTACAGGCTGAGTCACCAAGCCCGACTCTGTAGTTTCAAAGGGCAAAAATATTAACAGAGAGGAGCTTTACAGACGACATACTTGTTTCAATATGAGAATTTTCTAATATGAGTTATTCTGAAGAGGAATGAATGAACTCAACTAGTAAAATCTGTTGCTGTAAGTGCCCAGAGGTGGAAATGATCACGTAGCCCAGGTGCTATGAAAGGGACTCTCACATTGGATTTGGTCTAGATGCCTGCCAAGATCCCTTCTATAGGCTTGATCTCAATAGGAATGAGGCTCTCTAACTCCAGTTGTTTTTTTCTTCATAAGTGGTTTTTCATGCTCCTTGATATACAGTGAAGCTCCTTTGAGGTCTTTGCCAAGGGATTTCTTTTTTTACTTTTATTTGTTGTTTTTTTTTTTCAAGTTGGAGTCTCACTCCGTCGCCCAGACTGGAGTGCAGTGGCACACTCCTGGCCACTGCAGCCTCGACCTTCTGGGCTCCTGCGATCCTTCCGCCTCAGCCTTCCAAGTAGCCGGAACTACAGGCACGCGCTACTACGCCGGGCTAATTTTTGGATTTATTGTAGAGATGAGGTCTCGCCAAGTTGCCCAGGTGGGTCTCGAACCCAGGGACTCAGGCAATCCACTCACCTCGGCCTCCCAAAGTACCGGGGTTACAGGCCGGGCCACCGAGCCCGGCTGTCAAGGGATTTCAAGGCATCCCTCTTTCCCTGTTGTACTAAAGGCATTGAGATTCCCCATAGAGCATCCAGATGGGGTGGAGAATTGGCAGGGTAAATGAAGGTCATCCCAGCACCTTCCTTATTCCCTCCAGCTTACCACTCCCAAGATGTCAGCTGCTAGCATCACATGTGTATTTTTTCTTAGATCTTATTCCGGCCCCCCAGTTGATTCTCACTGCCTTTGTGCTTTCATCTGGACTTTAAAAAAAAATTTTAAACCAAGAGTTAGGAAAAATCCCTCATATAACACAACTGGGCAAATTACCTATGTAGTAATCTACGTACAAAGCACAATTGGGCAAGTGACCTTTTTGATGTGCAGATTCTATGTTTGCCACGCTGGACCTGGATTTTTATTTGTGTGTGTGTGTGTGTGTGTTTTCATAAATAATCCTTGTTTGTTATAAATAATGTGAAAATATTAAAAGTGAATTCATTTACCATACATAGTATTACTATCAGAACATAAATTAGATATCTAATGATATCAAGAGCTGTGTTTTCTTTTCAGTCTAGAGCTTGCTTTTGACTTTACAGAAAGAGACAAGAAACGCCCTCACTGTCATATGTCAAACAAGAGAATATGAGGCACTTTGTGGGGAGGCCATTAAACCCCCTTTGCCTGCTCTTGTAGACACAGTACCAGTTATCCTTCATCAAAAGTTTGCATTTTGTTCATTGTAAATATCATGTGGGCAGTTTTGTTTTCTGTTTGGTTCTATCCCTGCCCTGCCTTCCTGCATTATCAGCAGGGCTCATAATCCTTCAGAACATTTTTTTTTTAACTGAAAATATTTTTAATTGAAATGAGACTACTTATTATTAAAATCTAGTGGTTGGGAGCAGGAGTTTATTTTCCTAGAAAGTCATGTTTCTGCGAGGTGTGATGTGTGAAAGGCAAGGAGTGTATCTTATTCTTTTGTGTGTTCATTGCCTAGCGCAAAGCTTGGAATATAATAAGGTTCAGCCACCTTAAATCCTTGCTGGTAGGGCAAACATATATTCATGAAATAAAGGAAAAGTACCAGGTATTCAATACATGTTTGCTGAAAGAATACTGACCCTGAGACTCTAAGGTTTCTTAACCCTTACATATCAAATGCTCATATTAAAATAAGCAAGCATGCTTTTATTTCCCAGAGGACTTAAATAATTTTCCTTTCCTCTGATTCCTGCCTCCAGAGTCAACTATTAATAGTCACTAGCATTTAGGCACTCAATGTGCTGCTGAATTTGAATTGCGGTATACCTTATCCACATGAAAAACATTTTTGTGCTCAAAAGTACAGCAGCACTGATGCTGTTCTTAGTCAAGATTATTGATTCAGTTTTGCTCCTGCGAGTCAAGCAGATATATATCCCTAAGCCTTGTCCATTTGAATAGTCGGGTGAGAGAAGAAAGCATTTTATAGTGCACATAGCCGGTCTTGTTTGCTAGGTCTTTGTTTTTTCCTGCATTAACTACTGACCAATGCTACTGTGGGTGTGTTTTGTCACTGTAGCAAAATGGAGGTCTGAGATAGGCTGAAACTCGTGAGATGAGATAATGACTTCTGAGCTGATCTGTGTTTCACCAGTTTTGTGGTAGGGAAACAGAATGAGCTGAAATTTTTCTTAAAAGCCTTGGAATATTAAATGGGTATGAAAAGGAAGCATTGCCATCCAGCCTACGTTTAGAAATTCTCCCAGTTGGGAATGGTAATTTTAACTCTTTTACGAATGATGTGGCTGGGCGCTGTGGGAGGCCGAGGTGAGAGGATTGCCTGAGCCCTTGGGTTCAAGACCAGCTTGGGCAACTTGGCGAGACCTCATCTCTACAATAAATCAAAAAATAAGCCAGGCATGGTGGGACATGCCTGTAGTTCCAAACTACTTGGAAGGCTGAGGCTGAAGGATTACCTGAGCCCAGCAGGTCAAGGCTGCAGTGGCTGTGAGTGTGCTACTGTACTCCAGCCTGGGCGACAGAGTGAGACTCCAACTCAAAAAAAACAAATAGATGATTATAACTGAATTCTAGCATATCTAGAGTTTAGATCATATTAAGAATGCAGTTTAATGGAAATTTCAGACAAAACTGACAAAAAAAATTAAATTAAAAAAAATCATCTGGGCCGGGCTCGGTGGCTCAGCCTGTAATCCCGCACCTTGGGAGGCTGAGGTGAGTGGATTGCCTGAGCCCGCGGGTTCGAAACCCGCCTGGGCAGGCGAAACCTCATCTCTACCATAAATAAAAAAAAATTAGCCGGGCATGGTAGCGCGCGCCTGTAGTTCCGGCTACTCGGAAGGCTGAGGCGGAAGGATCGCCGGAGCCCAGCAGGTCGAGGCTGCGGTGGCCGGGAGCGGGCACTGCACTCCAGTCTGGGTGATCGAGTAGGACTCCAACTCAAAAATAAATAAAAATAAATAAAAATCATCTGGTAACTAATCAATTCTAATACTTTACTACTAAGTCCCATCCAAACCATGACAACTCTACATAAAATGAGGGCTTTCTCATCAAGTTTCTAGAGGTGTTTCTTAAACATTACCAATGTCTAAGTGTCAGTTCCCTACAAATCAGCATTTCTCAATTATGCTTTTTGTAAATGAGACTGGCTTGAGATATCGTGACTCGTATTTATGAATTTAAGAATTAGGTGTGAAGGAGATGTATAAGGCAACTATAAATGTAGAAAACAAGTGTGCATATTAGTAAATTTTCTCATGTGTGGAATTTTTACATTTCCTTCTAGTGTGCCTTAGAAAAACAGGTGGAAAAAGTCTAGCCCTTGCAAAAAAAAAAAAATGTATCTCTCAACTCACAATTCCAAGCTATAAAGGCAGAAACTATCCATAGCAATGTGTTTGGTAGTGCCTGGAGAGAGGCAAATCGTAACTGGATATAACAAAAACCTATATAAGAACAGCTTAAAAAATAAAATTTTAATGTGAAAAGGTAAAGTATAGAGAGAACAAATACAGTATTGGGCACCAAGCCTCAAAATACTGGAACTAGAAGCCATATCTTAAAGTGAAAAGTGAGAAGCTCTAGGAAAAATGACGATTGCATAGTAGGGATAAACAATAGAATTAATTCAACTCAACAGGTGTTTGCCATGTGTCTCCTCTGGTCAAGGTGCTGTGTTAGCAGCCAGCTTCCCTAAAGAGAGCAAAGGCCAAACACAAGGACACTGAGGATCATTTATATAAAGTCACTGGTAGGCATGCCATAATGGATATTAAGGGAAAACTGGGGTTACTGTGAATCTTTAAAGGACATACTCCTGGAGACAATCACTGTGCTAAGTGACTTGCTATTTTCCCAATTGGGCTTCAGTTTCCTCAGACCAAAAAAATGAGGAAATTGGACTAATTGTTCCCTCAGGTCCTTTACAGCTCTAGTTCTATGGGTTAGTTTACAAAATATCCTTTGAATAAAGTCAGCAACACCTCATAGAAGAAAATGGAATTTTTAAAAATTTTAAATATATTTTTGGTATCATTTTTCAGTGTTACTTAAATATGACTTCATATATTAAGAACCAAGAGATTTAAATTTTGAAGACTGGGAAAGTAGCTGCTCCATCTTTTTCCTTTTCACATCTCTACCTTTTATCATCTGCTCAGATAACACAAACACAGAAAACCCAACAATCCTCTATTTTGCAGTTGCCCTCAAAACACAGATTAAAAAGGAGGATCAGAGTGATGAAGGTCAGGTGGAACACTGGTCTGGAAGTTCCACCAGCACCACCTAGCATAAAAGCAGTGTGAGTGTGACAAGGAACAGACAGGTCTCCAAAATGGATGTTAGGAGGTAGGTACCACCTAGAGCAGAAGTAGGTCTAACTCGCCAAGGTACTGAGGATGTTAGGATGATCAACAATTTGTAGATATATCCTTTTATATAAAGACTGGAAACGAAGAGATGAAAAAACACTCAGTAAACATCCAGATGAGAGAAAGGGACAATCCTCACCATCCTCACTGCCAATAACATCAAAATGTAGTTTAAAAAGTTTAAAACCATGTACAAGCTACAAAATAGTATGTTTTTTGTGGTGTTTTTGAATTTTTTTTTTATGGTTGTACTTAGTGTTAGTCACGTGTGTTGGATCGATTCCAACGGGACAGAACAAGGAATTCCAGTATCCTCTTCCTGTTCAGATCAAATCCTCAATTCCGGTTGTGTCTAGCCACACTGCGACTGAAGTCTTAAGCACCATCAGCCACCTCCCTGTGCTTTTCGATCAGCAACCCCAGTGGCATTCACAGGAGCAGTTCTGGGAAAGCCAACGTGCAGTCAGATCCCAGCAAAGTATGGGGGTGAGAATGAGAAGGATATGAACTCTGACCTTAAGCCAGCATTCATTTAACCTTGGTGTCCACTTGCCAAGAGAACCTAGAGAAGACAATACCACATTTGCCCCGGGGGTGACAGAAGACCACCTTTCCTCACCCTCCATTCTTGTCATGTCCATAGTGAATTTCAGTGAGTCGGGATGGATGAATCCAAGATCTAATGAATGTTTCTGCTGATCCAAGGCTTACATTTCCCTTTGTTCATCATCCATCCTCATTCAATGTTAACGTCTTGCACTATTCTGGTTAATTTTATGTAAAACCAATTTACTTTCTTTTTTAATATGTGCCTATGTAATAAAGTCTACACACTGGTTAGCCTGTAGAGGTGAGGTTTTTGTTTTTAGTTCTGACTATAATCTGTAATACCTTTTGTTGAGCTAAGAAAATGAACTATTAATAAAAAATTTTTGAACAAAGTGGCACTATACAAGATTTAATGAGGTCAGGTATAATAAAGAATAACATTTATTATTAATAACACCCATCACCCAAATTATATGGTTTGTGATCATAAGCTAACAAGTGACTAATCTAATTATTCTAGTTAAGTTTATCGTGTATATAATTTAGTCGATTTGTTTACTGCATTCCTATTTTATGTCCAATTCTGTGAGAAAACGAATGAAAATAATTTCATCCTTAAGCTTTTCTTGGAGATAAGTACATATACATATAATGAGAAATGTAAAAGTGCACATAATCAAATAATAAATTTGCATTATGCTCCTGGCATATTGTTGGTGCTTAACAAATAATTGCTCAATTGATTGATGCATCCAAATTACTAATGTCAACATAAACTGGAGCATAAACTCGGGAAAAAGTAAGTAGGCATTAGAACACTTGGGAAGTTTTCACAGGAAAGAAGGCTTTCAGGTGAGACCTGAAAGTGAGGATAAAATTTGGCTCAGTGAGAAGAGAAGTAAGGGTTGGGAAAAAACAGGAGTGAAAGAGGTATACTGGGTTAGCAAGAGATCAATCTGGCCCAGGTGAAGGATTCATTGGACATCAAGGGCTAGCACTGATGGCTAGGCCAACCTGTGGTAGAGCTTGCATGCAGCTGGGGAGTGTAGTCAATCTTGCCAATTATGGGTTACTCAACAATGTGCTGGGTATTTTAGACTATGGGAAAGTTAAAGACAAGAAAACCAAGGGTTTTTTGTCGTAAATAAGGCAAAAAATAAATAAACAGAACTTTGTGTTTGGTTTAGTTCAAATCGACCAGGGACATTATATTGTAAAATGCAAGCATCTACAAGGGGAGAACTCAGTGGTCCCTTGCAGTCAAGAGATCTCGGACCTGAGCAGAACACAGAGAATTTGATAGCCTAGTGAGTACGAAATCACATCAGTGATATCAGCTGCACAAAAAGATTAATAGCCAAATAGGAGCATGAAATTATCTTAAGTTGGGGATTCTGGAGAACATTACTCCCATGATTCCTCATCTCCACCTGCCTAGAGTCCCCCTGAACAAGTTTTAAGACTTTGTCTGGGTTCCACGTTGTCACAAGCTTTAGTCTTCTTCCCCCTTTAATATCCCAGTAGAATAACTACTCAAGTAACAAGCCCAAGCGTGCTCTCCGATAGTCTTTGGGTAGAGAAAGTTGGCAAGAAGTTGTCCATTCTTGTTCCAAACTCCTCCCCTCCTTGATCACCTCCAACTATCACATCTCTAGTCCTCCAAGCTAGGCAGGTTTCTCTAGTCTCAAGACATAATAATATTAGCTAATATTTATGTAATGCTTACACTCTGGTGCAGCCACTGGTACTAAGTATTTTAGGTGTATTATCTCATTTAATGAAAGTAGCCCTCTCTCCATTCTGCAAGGCACTAATCATTCAAGGCTAGTGGGTGTAACGGATGTTTGCTGAAGGTTAGCAATCAATGGTGAGTATCTACATCTCAAAAACAGGAAAGAATTGAAAACAATATCAGACATTCCTGCTTCTAAAGTTCATTGACCAGATCCCGCAGAGAAAATCCCCTTTTAAACGTCTTTCTCCTTCAGCCCTAGCCTGAATAAATAGTCTAACTTCTCAAGTTCCCAAACCATTGTCTCTCTGACTGCTAGAGCAAGACTGAAAACTCTTCTTAAAAATCTCATCTTTAGTGGAGATTGAATTCTTAAGTCAACCCTTTTGAAAAGCAAATAAGTTACCCATAAAATAAACTAAAGAATAAGTCTTCTTTAATGAAAGATGCTCAATTATCCTCAGTTTTTCAATTTCTTCCTTGAGTATACTGACAGGGTCATCAACCAAACTCCTAGCCACGTGAACAATGTGTTCCAGTGCATGGTTGGTGTGGGGAAATTATTAAAATGAGTCACACAATTATTGCTAGTTTTACCAACATGAATTTTTCAGACTTAGCATCCTCCATCTACTTCACAGACCCAGGAGTGGAAGTAAAATGAGTCTCCACTATACTCCACTGTTGTTGTGCAAAGCAATTTTTAGTTCCGTTCCATCTCATCCTGTCATAGACCCATTGAAGCATCTTTCCAAGTAAGAGAAAAGAGCTAACATAAACTCACAATTTTCTGAGGTCTCAAAAGTTACAGACAAAATTTTTAGAAAGTGTTAAGGTCGCTTTTCTCCCCACCATAGTCTAGAAAGGAATAGGATAAAAATCTATTCTCCACCTGTTGAGAGCAATCCCAATAGGTCACGACATTCCCTCCCCTCCCCTCTCTCATCTCTTCTCTCTTCACTTCTTCACTAACCAGGTATAAAGTCCTGAGGATCTAGACTAGTCGGGTGACAGTGGTAGGAGAGGGATATATGTTAGAGATGCAAAACAGTCCCCAATGATCTCTAACCAGGGTGACCTCTTTTAGTCCAAACTCCTATTGCATATTTCATCTGCTGCCTTTAACACTTGTGTGCTGCCTTTTGGTTTTATATTAATCAGATTTGTCCTTCTAATTAAAACACAATCGCTGTTGAAGAGAACTGGCTTCTCAATGTGTGACAAAAATGCACACATATATATATATGAATCGGCAAACATAAACCAACATGCAATTGGGAATGACTGAAATGTCACCCTACATTTTAACAAAATTTTCTTGTAATCCCTTGAAGTCAAGCCTCCCCCTCCCCTTCCCTTCCATCTCTGGCATCTGCAACCTGGAAAGTCTTCTCCCTATTACGGCTTTTCTTTCTCTTGCAGCTCCAAGACTCTTGCTGTCAGGAATACTGCAAACATGTTTCAGTCTCCTGATTTGCTGGGGAATACAAACTTTATTCTCTTCTGCTCACTTCATACACTTCTATAAGGAGAAATAGGAATAATATTAACGTGCTTTCCCCTACGCGCTTAGTCACTCAACACAACTCTTCTGACACCCACTCTAGAAAAGAAAAAACCCCTATTCTCCCACACAGTCACTCAACACTTCTGACAACAGATGTGGGGGACTTTCCCCACAAATCAAGCAATGTTGCAGCAGATTCTTCAGCGGACACTAATTTAATAGTTCTGGCACTCTCTACCGGTGTCAGGTCTCACGGGTTGAGGGTTGAGGGTTGAGTCTTCAACACTGCTCCCCACTTCAGATGCCTCAGGGTGTGGCCTGTGCTTCTGAGCAACTGGCTAAAAATAGGGGTTCCCACTACTCCTCAGGTTTGATTGTGTTGCTAAAACAGCTCACAAAACTCAGGAAGATACTTATGTTTTTTCCATTTTGATAAAGAATATTACAAAGGATACAGATGAACAGCTAGATGGAAGAGATGCAAAGGGGGGGGGAACGAAAGTGAAGCTCCCGTGCCCCTCCACGCACCTTTATGTGTTCAGCTATCCAGAAAAGCTATCCAGAAGCTCTCTGAACCCAGTTTTTTGAGGTTTTTATGGGAGCTTCATTAAGCAGCCATGACTAAGTAAATCATTGGCCTTTGGTGATCAACTCAACCTTTAGCTCCTCTCCTCTCCTCCTGAGAGCAGAGAATGTGGCTAAAAGTTCCCAATCTCTAATCATGCCTTGTCTTTCCAGTGGCCAGCCCCCATTTGGAAGCTATCTAGGGGCTCCAGGCCACCAGTCGTATTATTGGCATACAAGATGCTCTCGTCACTCCAGAGACCCCAAGAGTCTTAGGAGCTGTATATGTTAGGAAACAGAAAGAAGACCGAAAATATATTTCACAGTATCACAACTTCTAATAAGGGAATGACAAACTGCAATGAAAAAGAAAGGCTCAGTGCAAAAGGAAAAACTCAAGCACATGGTGGCCAGACTGAATGGTGGGGTAAAGGAGAAAGAAGCAATGATTGAGAAATGCTGAATCTGGCCATGTTTATCCTACAAGTAGCCTATTAGAAACACAGTGCTTTTTGTTTTTTGAAGTTGCTATGTCTTTTGCTTTCAAGATACCAAATAAAAATCTCTATATCAACTTATTCTTTCCTGAGATTTTAAAATTATGAATTCAAAAAGTACTCACTACATTCATCTGCTGCTCAGTTTGGGAAAAGCTAACAAGAAAGCCTATATGATTTGTCAATAAAAACATTAACAAAATTAAAAGCTACATAACCAAAATAAATAAATAAGAGCAAAACACTGGATACCCCACACAGGTGACCACTCATTTCTAAATGAATGAAATTACCTTGTTTCTACTCAAGGTCTTTGATCCCTTTGCACAATTGTTACTTGCAGGTAGACAAGTTTGGGAATGTTCACTTGCAGGTAGACAGTTGGGGAATGTTCTCTGTAGTAAGGCAACATAGTCAAGTGGGAGATGGAACTTTGAGGGCAACGTATTTTCATCTCTATAACCCGGAATTGAGTTATTTATGCTCTGAGACTTTTTCTTTATAAACAGTTTGGTGCTTAAATAATGGCAAAGCGAATTCATTTTTCCAACAGTGTGCTGCCTGCAAAATAACCCTGTGAAGTAGATAATATTATTTTCCTCATGTTACAGATTAAAAACAAAAAACCTGAGGCACACAATTAAGTTGCCCAATAGTCTTAAAGATAGTAGGGGGTAGAACTTTCAACTGACTCCAGAGTCCAAACTCTTATCTCTGCTACTCTGCCATCTACAGGAAGGTTGTGAGTATGTCACTTATCTTTAGAGTAATTGCTAATCGACATAGTAGTCATTCAAGAAATATTTTAAGCCCCCGGTTCAAAGGACACAGAGGTATTCATAAATTAGACACAATACCAGCCTTCTAGAAAGACCCAGTTCAGAAGACAGTTTTGATGACAAATACACCATTAGGATCAAGGGCAGCACATTTGACCTCTTTCTTTGAATTAAAGAGAACACCCCACTTTCTGGCTGACAAAGTCCCACACCAGAACATAAGGAATACTGCAAATAAGAGCTGAATTTCACCTCCATCTTCTCAGAATAGTCCTATCCAGTATGAAAACAACACACCGGTGTATAACATCCTCAGTTCTATAGTCAGTACCTGAAATATGAGCTTGCAGAGATTATTCTTTAAAGACAGACAAGAAAATATCAGAAGCCTAGAATTTATGAAAACAAAAATCCATACGTAGGGAAATACAGGGGCAGTAACTGAATGTTTGATATTTTATTTTAGTCCCAGTACCAATAACAGGTAGAAGAGGAGATGGGCCTGTAGTCAACAACGTATTTGAAGGGGAAAAAGAGGAGCAACCCATAGAAAACCAAAACACTGAAGAGCAGATGACCGAAGGACCTACAGAGAAAGGGCACACCCCTGCTCTTGAAACTTTAGGAAAAGCTGATTCTATATTGTAAAAAGCGCACACAAAATGCTCCTGAGAATGGCTTTAGGAGGCTGTGCCACATTTACATATCACAGCAAGGAATATTTCACATGTGCTTATATAGCTGCATTTGTCCCAGGCAAAGTGGGGACCAAAGGGAGGCCCAAGCTTTACATGTACGATGACCACTTTTATACATAATCCTGAATTGCACCCTACATCTTTAAAATTTGAAAAAAAGATAGCTTAAAAAATAAACAAAAACTTAAAAGTAAAATAAAAGTAAATTTAAAAATTTAAAAAGCTGCATCTGTCATGAGACCACAGAATATTCTTGATCGCTCTATGATATTATCATCAACAAAAACAAAGATTGGGGGAATTCTTAGGGTTCGCAAAATAATTAGTCTTAACTACTAAACACTATGCATCAAAACTTTAAAATATTGAGGCCGGGTACGGTGACTCAAGCCTGTAATCCCAGCACTTTGGGAGGCCAAGGTGAGAGGATTGCCTGAGTCCGCGAGTTCAAAAGCAGCCTGGGCAACTTGGCGAGACCTCATCTCTACAATAAATAAAAAAAATTAGCCGGGAGTAGTAGTGCGCGCCTGTAGTTCTGGCTACTTGAAAGGCTGAGACAGAAGGATCGCCTGAGCTCAGCAGGTCAGCACTGGGGTGGCCGTGAGCATGCCACTGCACTCAGCCTGGGGGATGGAGTGAGACACCAACTCAAAAAAAAAAAATTAAAAATATTGTCTTTCTTGCCCTCAAAATGAATTACACTTAATAAGATAACGAAATGTGGATTTTAAAAATTCAGGGAGGAAATAACATAACATTATAATCAGGGAAAAGATTTAGAGAAGGAGTGTGCTTTCAGCCAGCTCTTAAAGGAAGGGGGGTACCACTCCAAAAGGCAAAGCAGGGAAGGGCCAAGAGAGCAAGTGTGAAGTGTAAATGGTGGATTTAGAAAAAATTAGTATATCTATCTGATGGGAATAGTAAAAATAATAAAAATGGCTAGCTACAGCAGACTGTACCTCTCAAAATGAATACAATGTGCAGCAATATTTTCAGTCCCAGAACCTCCTAGCCCCTATCGAGTGATGGAATCTCTTTCCCAGCTCTTGAACTGAGTGGGCTTATGCTTGCTCCATCCAAGAAAGTATAGTGTAAGTGATGCTATGTGACTTCCAAGGCTAAAACATAAAAAGTATAGCTTATGCCTGGGTCTCTCTTAGGACGTTTGCCTTTGGAACACAACACCATGTTTGAGGGAGCCCAGGCCACACAGAGAGGACACAGGTAGGTGTAGACAATAGACAGCCCCAGCTAACGTCTCACCTAACAGCCAGAATCAACCAAAACACATAAGTGCATAAACCCTAAGATGATTCCAGCCCTCAGACTTTTTTAGTCTTTTAGCTGAAGAGCCAGATGTCACAAAATAGAGACAAGCCATTCCCACTGTACCCTATACAAATTGCCAGTCCACATAATCTGTAAGCATAATAACTGGTTGTTTCAGGGCAATAATTTTGGGGGTAATTTGTTGCATAACAATAGTAAGTAGAACAGTGACATTAATTGTGTAATTACCATATGCACTGGCATTGTGTAATTACTAATGCCATGCACTGTGTTTGATGCCTTATGTTTTACATCAGCTATTTCTGTGTAACAAAACACTCCAAATCTCAGTAGCTTAAGAAACAGTTGATTTTTTTTACTATCATTCGCACATCTGTGAGTCTATTAGGGGGTTGGCAGACCTCCTCCGGGCTCACTCAAGTGTTTAAGTGTTGGCTGGGAGCTCTGCTCTAGCCTGGGCCTAGCTGGGACATCTTAGCTTGGACAGATCTGCTTCACAGGTCTCTTATCCTTCTCTTGGAACCAGCAGACTTGCCCCACATGGCATCTTCAAGGGGGAGCAGCACAAAAGTGAGAGTGAAAACACATAAGGCTTTGGAGGCTGAGGCTTGGAATGGCCTACCATCACTTTTGTCACATTCTATTAGCCAAATCAAGTCACATGACCACTTGCAGATTAAATAAATAGAAAAACATACTCCACCTATTTAATGCAGTGCAAAGTCACAGGCAAAAATTATGCACTCAGGAAGGAGTAAAGAATTGGAACCAGGAGTGACATCAGCAGGATGGCTAACTAGAGACACCTGGCACTCATCACCCCCAGAAA
Source organism: Tarsius wallacei (assembly GCA_963574415.1). Taxonomy (NCBI): domain Eukaryota; kingdom Metazoa; phylum Chordata; class Mammalia; order Primates; family Tarsiidae; genus Tarsius; species Tarsius wallacei. The sequence continues at coordinate 32,562 of CAUYQG010258046.1, forward strand.
TAAACAAAATTGAGACTTAAAAAAAACAATAAAGCCAGGCTTGATGGCTCAGCCTGTAATCCCACGCTTTGGGAGGCTGAGGTGAGTGGATTGCCTGAGCCTGCAGGTTGCCTGGGCAAGTTGGTGAGACCTCATCTCTACAATAAATCAAAAAATTAGCCGGGCGTGGTAGCGCGCGCCTGTAGTTCCAGCTACTTGGAAGGCTGAGGTGGAAGGATCACCAGAGCCCAGCAGGTCGAGGCTGCGGTGGCTGGGAGTGTGCCACTGCACTCCAGTCTGGGTGACAGAGTTAGAGCTCCAGCTCAAACAAAACAAAACAAAACACGATAAAAAGATCAATGAAACAAAAATCTAGTTTTTTAAAAAAAGATAAACAAACTTGATAAAACATTTAGCTAGACTAAGAAAAAAAAGAGCCAAGACCCAAATAAATAAAATTTAAAAGGAGATGTCACCATGGATACTACAGAAATACAAAAGGATCATTAGAGATTACTATGAGCAACCATAGGTCAATAAATTTGAAAACCTAGAGGTTATGAATAAGTTCCTAGGCATATACAACTTAAAAAGACTAAACCACTACCACTCAATCACCTTAATGATCTTCCCCCATCTAGGGGAATGGTTAAAAGGACTCAACCACAAGCAACCAGCGGCCATTTCATTGCCTTGCTAGACTCTGGTATGCCATGTGCTCTTTGAGCTATGGCTGTCACCGTGCTTCCTGGCTTTGGCCCCCTCCCCCACCTTGGGGAGGTGAATCTTTTTTCTCCCTTCTCTCTCTCTAATTTACTTTTAAATAAACTTATTTTCTTAAGACTAAACCAAGAAGGAAAAGAACACCTAAAGAGATCAATAACAAGATCTGTTTGAATAAGTAATAAGGAATCTTCCAACAAAGAAAAGTCTGGGACTGGATGGCTTCACCACTGAATTCTACTGAAACTTAAAAAGGAATACCAATTCTTCTCAAACTATTTCAAAAAAGTGAAGCAGAAGGAATTATTCCTAACTCATTCTACAACACCAGCATTACCCTGATACCAAAACCAGACAAGGACATACCCCCCCAAAAAGAAAATTATAAGCCAATATCCCTGATAAACATAGACACAAAAATTCTCAACAAAGTATTAGAAAACCAAATCAACAACACATCAAAAAGATAATACACCATGATCAAGTGGGATTTATCCCAGGGAGGCAAAAATGGTTCGACACATGCAAATCAGTAAACATCATACTTCAAAGCAGGACTGAATAAAAAAAAACATGATACAAATACACAATGGAATATTATGCAGTCATAAAGAAGGACAAACATATGGACTTCGTAGTAACTTGGATGGATTTAGAATCTATCATACTCAGTAATTTATCACAGAAACAAAGAACAGAGTACCATATGTTCTCACTCATAAGCAGACCTTGAACAATTATCATAATACTAAAAGAAAGGGATTGGCAGTAGTGGGAAACTGCTGGGGGGTGGGAGGGGGTGGGATTGGTAATTGAGGGAAACTGCCAGGGGAGGGAGGGGTATACCTCATCAACAAGGATACCTGCATAATGAACATCTGTATACCCAACTCTGAATTGTACCCCACATCTTTAAAATAAAAATTTTTTTTTTAAAAATCATATGTCACATTAATAGAATGAAGGACCTAAGCCATATCATTTCAATAGATGCAGAAAAAGCATTTGATAAAATTCAACATCCCTTCATGATAAACACTCCTAATAAATTATGTTTAGACGGAAAGTACCTGACATCATAAAGGCCACATATGGCAAACCCACAGCTAACTTCTTACTGAACAGGGAAAATCTGAAAACCTTTTTACAAAGAACTGGAATAAAAGGATGTCTATCCTCACCACTCTTTTTTTTGTTTTGTTGAGTTGGCGTCTCACTCTGTTGCTCAGACTGGAGTGCAGTGGCATGCTCCCAGCCACCGCAGCTTGGACCTGCTGGGCTCCAGCGTCCTTCCGCCTCAACCTTCCAAGTAGCCGGAAGCACAGGTGCGCTACCATGCTGGTTAATTTTTGTTGAATTCTTTTTTTTTTTTGAGTTGGAGTCTCACTCTGTCGCCCAGACTGGAGTGTAGTGCCCGCTCCCGGCCACTGCAGCCTCGACCTGCCGGGCTCCGGCGATCCTTCCACCTCAGGCTTCCAAGTAGCTGGAACTACAGGCGTGCGCTACCATGCCCGGCTAATTTTTTGATTTATTGTAGAGAGGAGGTCTCGCCAAGTTGCATGGGTGAGTCTCGAACCTGCGGGCTCAGGCAATCCACTCACCTCAGCCTCCCAAAGTGCTGGGATTACAGGCTGAACCACCGAGCC
>CAUYQG010258049.1:0-12200 GCA_963574415.1 Tarsius wallacei
ACCACGCCCGGCTGATTTTTTGATTTATTGTAGAGATGAGGTCTCGCTTGCCCAGGCGGGTCTCGAACCCGCGGGCTCAGGCAATCCACTCACCTCAGCCTCCCAAAGGCGCAGGATTACAGGCTGAGCCACCAAGCCCGGCTAGGTAACCACTTTTAGTGACAACTCTTTCTCTGAGGTGGATTTTAGAAATAATTCTGTCTATCCAGTTCAAACTTGGACAAAACATTGGATTTTCATTTGCCTTCAGATTGATTTTCTGGTTAACCCAAAGTGTTACCAGGTGACTTTAACAAAGGCTTTCATTAGATGAGGGCAACACCAAGGTTTTTTCTTCCCTTTTGTGGGTTTTAGAATTTTTTGATAGAGATTGTATTTTATTTCCTTTCAAAAATTACATGTCTAGAGGAACATTATAAGGAAGAATGTTTTATCAATTTATCTTTTGATATACAGGTATCCACCCTCTAAATTGTCTTTATAAGAGCACACTAGTAGTCTGTTTGTAGGTGTCTATTTAAAAATACCAAACTCTTTTCCTGATAATTTAAGAGACTAAAATTAGATCTCTTGGAAAAAGGAATTGGACTGGTCAAACGAGAACCAAATGGGGCACTGATTATAACAGCATGTCTGCAGTGTTGAAGCTAGATCCAGGTCTGTAACTTGCTTTGTCAGTTACTTAACTAATCTATAAAAGGGGGACATTAATACCTATCTCACAATAACGTTGTGAAGATTAATGAGAGCGCATATATGAAGTGCCCAATAGAATCATTGGCATATGGCACATGCTAGAAGAATGCACAGACATGGCCATTTTTCAAAGACCTGCAGTATGATTTTTCAATTTGGAAAACTTACTGTCCAAATAAGTGCTGAGCTTAACACAATGAAAATATTGCAGATGGTCAGATACTACCTACACTGTTAAGTAACCAGTGCCAAGGATAGTAAGTATCACAGAAGAGCTTGACCAGAAGTTAATGCTCTCCATTTTAAGAGTCCAGCAACTTGGGGGGGTGGTAGTGGGACTTCTCTAATTTATGGACCAGTTGTTTTATGCTGAAGCACTTGAAGTTGTTTTGTATGTGAATCCAAGAAAGACTTTGTCTGTGCAAGCATTGTTTTAAGTATCAATTAAGTACACAAATTATCCCCAAGTGGACTTTTGGTTAAAGCACAGGTTGACTTTTGACATGCTTAGTATCCACAGGCCTGGTTGGTTTTCTGTGAAGCCGGTGCATTCTGATTTCCAGACACGTGTATGAGTGGCTCTCTGGCAATTTTCACGGTATCAAGGGCTCTGACTGTGAGACAAGAGATGACAACAGATGGGAAGATGTTTGTGGAGGTGAACCGGTTCCCTCCCAGCAACAGTGGCAGCAGGGAGGAGAGGGACGTGATCCCACGGTAGCTTACCATTGATACCCAGGCCTGGATTCCCACCCCAGCCGATAGGAGGAGCCAGTCTTCACGGTTCTTTGTTCCCATATAGGAGACCCATCTGAGTCATCTGAGAGTTGAAAACTTGTGTGTTTGTAGGACCCATGAGTTGTAATGGCACATTTGTAATGCACCAGTTGCACAGGTCTTTTATCCTATGGCAAGTGGAGGAAATACAGATGCCCAGATTTCCCTCCGTGAATGCCAGTACTTCTTAAAATGGGGTCCCCAGACCAGAAGCATCAGCGTCTCCTGGGAACTTGCCAGGAAAGCAGATTTCAAAACTCTACCCTACACTCAGTCAATCAGAAACTGGTCTTGAGATCCAGCCCACCAAGGGATTCTGGTGAGTGCCGGAATTTGAGGATCGGTCTAAGTAGTCAATAAGATTCTTGTGTACACTTCAGTCTTTTGGGGGAGGGTTTCATGGATAAGATGAGGGGTTCGGGAACATCTATGGCTTTTATTGGGAAGTTACTTCTGAAAGTAGGAATGTCAGATAAAACCCAAGATTCCTAGTTAAATCTGAATTTTAGATAAACAAAGAAGATTTGTTTTAGTGTAAGTATATTACATTTAATGTCCTGTGTTTTTATCTGTTAAGTTTGAGAACCCTAGCTGAAAGTAAAGTTAGATTGGGTGGGAACTTGCCAGATACCACCTTAAACAAGTGATCACAGTTCACATCACCAGTAATAAGTTAATATTATGTGTCCCCTGATAAGATGGAATGAGCAGGGGACTTTACCTGTGAGGTATTTTTCTTCAAAATCCATAACCTTACTCTAGTCATGAGATAGCATAAGAACAACTCAAATGGAAAGACTCTTAATAAGCGATACACTGATTTTTTTAAAAAATGGGTTTGGTATACACCTTAGCAGTTTTGTGAGTATCACCTTCTTTTGTTTTCCCATGGAAACACAGAAGTATTTTACTTAAATGCCAAACTGTCTGAGAACATTCAGCTGAGTTATGAACACATGGCATATGTCTCTTCCAGCACTTCAGGGGCCAAAAATGTTGCAGTGGTTTTAAATCTGTCATGGACAAATGGAATCTTTTCCATAAGTGTTTCGTGTGTTTGGCCTGGACATTCATGGAATACACATTTACTGTTATGGCCTACTCACCCCAGAGCTGATTGGGATGGATTGCTGGGAAGGAGGGAGGGGGTCCGTAGCGGGGTGGAGGTAGGAGAAAAGGTTGCTAAAGGATGACTAGTCAGAGTGTCTTGAATGTTCCAGGAAGATGATGTTGTATTCCTCCAGTTTATAGTTGTGTCTGCATTGTCTGGTGTATGAGGGTGCAAGAGACTGGGGATATACCAGTAGCTTTTCAACAACAAAGGTTTTTCTGTAGCACCAGGTTGCAGATAGTTGACCAAACTGTGCTAGAATGTGTGGTTTTTGATAAAACCTTCTGTTAAGGCTTCTATTTGCAGGCGTTTGGAATCAGGCTGTTCGTTTAGTTTATCCCCCACCCCCCAATCAGTGGTCCCTGCATTTCCTCGCATGACAATTCAATCGCAAGTCCTCAAACCATAAGGACTGTGGTGTCTTCCTCCTAAAAGTTGAGATCCTGGGAGTCCCTCTCACAATAAAAGGCATAAGAATTGCAGTTAGCAGCTCTGTGGAGGCTCAGGTTAACTGCCTCATAGCTCAGTTCTTAACCAGAAATGAGTGTGGCCTAAATTCTAGCAACTAGTTGAAGCTCTCTGTTTTCATCGGGTTTTCTTTTTTGCCTCTCCTCTTCACCATTCCAAACCCACGGATCTTCTCCATGCTGTTTCCTCCAGTTGGAATGCATTTTTCTTCCTCGTTTGAAATGCTTGTGTTTATTAATACAACAATGTGTAAAAGCATACATTATAGGACTTATAACATTTTTAGGCTGATGCTTTTCATTTAACACTATTTCACATCTGCTTCTTTTTAGTTGCAATGACTTGATTTTTTTGTATTCACTAATTTTCTTGCTGTTAGATATTTAGGTTGTTTCTAACCTTTTCCATTTTAAATAACGTTTTATATTTTAAGACTTTATGACTTTTAACCTTTTTTTCATCTTCTGAGCCATCTTTCTTAGGAAAATTTATAGGTGTAGTATTGTTAGGACAAAAACTCAGAAAGGTTTTGGGACATGTTTAATGTATTGCTTGTCCATTTCATTTTTGGATGTCTGAAGTGGCCAAGAAATGTCTGCTGTTGTCCTCTCTAATCTATGTCTGTCACTTTTTAAAAAACCTGCATTGAAACTTCCCTCCTCTGTCTCTAGTTTCCAAGTAAATCCTACCTTCTTTACTCTGTCTGTAGTGTTTACTTCTTTCATTCATTCACTCACTCGAAAAACAGTTACTACTTGCTTTATTGGTATTTGTTCTTCGGTGAGAAGTCAACATGATCCAGAAATTTTTGTTCTTTTCTCCACTGCTTCTGAGAAGAAGAGCAAGGTGATATTATTTCCTGGGTATTATCCATGCCTTCTCAACAGGGACTGGGTTTTCCATTCATTTTTTCAAATTTTACTTTTACAAGGAGCATCCAATAGTTATTGAACAAATGAAAAATGAGTAAGGTTTGGTTCTTTCTAATTAAAAAAAAACCAGTTGTTTGCTTTTTAAATAAACATTACATGTAGATAAAGACTGATTGTGATTTGGTGGCATAGACAATAATAGTACTTAGTTGTCAATAACTCATATTAGCTAAGCAGAGCTAAGGCTTATAGCTGGATTTCTGCCTGCATTGTATTTTGAGATTCCATGTATTTATAACGTCTAGTGCTGGGTACCCTCAAGTATTGAGTAAGTGCATGTTAAAATAATAGTTCGAGCATGTTTGCTTTTTTGGGAGTCTGGAAAACTCCCTGGTGCTGCAGGTGTAGGTGTTTGGGCATGGCTATGTGTGTGCATATACAGGTGTGTGAGGAAATAGCTTTGTATTTGTATACATAATATATTAACACATGTTTTAAATTATCTGTTACCTCATTCTGGGAACCCAAGTTCTTCCAGAATCTGCTGCCTTACCAGTTTACATTCCTGATGAATGTTCAGGATAAAGGCATTGGCTGTTTGATCAGCTGTTTCTTATCTAGGAATAATCAACGTTGCAGGAATTACACCATTTCTTAACAGTGAGTAGAACTTCCGGTTCTATTTTACTTTTCAATTTGCTTCCACAATTTGCTGCAAAAAGCACAGGAGCAGAGATTTACTCATTTTTCCATTTCTTAATAATTGAGTTACTGCCCAATCATAATGTGAGAAAAGTATAATTATATCCTAAAACAATGGCTAATAAAAAAAGAAAATCACACACAAACCTTCCTAATTCCAAAGTATCCTAACACTTTTATACTATTAATTGTCAAATTAAAATTTCATTTATTATCTCATTAAGCCCTCTGAGTGCATAAACACTACATTAGAACATAATTGGAGCTTTTAAAAATAAAAGTTATATTTGATCTAACAAGATAAAGTCCGTTGCTATTGATTTGCCTGGGAAACAAAAAGCTCAGATCTCAGCATGAACCAGATGAAACTACAGGATCTGAGTTCAAATTAGTGGTATTAATCATATGACCGCAGAGTGTTTGAGTTGAGGCTAAAAGTTGGTAATCTTTTACAAAAAAATAATTGTTCAGTGAATTTTTGGCCAAAGAAGCTCTGGGTGTAGTAAATGGACTTGCAGATGGGTTACCTTTTTTATGAAAAGAAAATAAAAAGTAAAAAGTGGGTTGGAGTCTTGTGGGCTAGGTTCCAATCCTGGCTCCATCACTAACGAGCTAAATCACCCTGGAATCCTGCCCTCACTCAGCCTCAGTTTCCCCATCTTAAAGCAGGCTTAAAATGGCAATTCTATTTCAAAGTATATACCTAAGAGAAATAAAAGCATGAATTCACACAGAAACTTGTACATGAATGTTTAGGACAGCATTATTCTTAATAGCTAAAAAATGAAAACAACCCAAATGTCCATCAACTGATGAATGTATACATAAATAGTTGCTTAAACATACAGTAGAATATCATTCAGCCATAAAAAGTAATGAAGTACTGATACCTGCTACAATGTAGATGAACTTAGAAAATACTACACTAAAAGAAAGAAGCCACACACAAAAGTTCACATATTATATGATTCCTTTGAAATGATATGTCCAGAATAGGCAAATCCATAGAGAAATAAACAGATCAGTGGTTAAAAGGCGGGAAGGAAATGGGGAGTGATTTCTTAGTAGGTATTGTTTTCTGGAGTGATGAAAATGTTTTGAAACTAGAAAGAGGTGGTGGTTGCATAACGTCGTGAAGACACTAAATGCCACTGAATTGCGTGCTTTAAAATGGTTAATTGTGTGTTTTGTAATCTCACCAGAATAGAAATAAAATAATAATACCTGCCCTGAAGGTTATTAGGTTTAAGTCAGGCTGAGGTGCATACAGTGGGCACTCAAAAAATACCCTTTCTTTTATTTATTCTATTTCTGTCACTGGACTTCCTCCCCTACCCCTTTCTGGATAATTCTTTCTTTTCTTGAGTGTAAAAGAAATGAGAGTGAGATCATAGTATTTTCAACTGAAAGGTGAGTGGAAGTGGTGGAAAGGGGGACATACCAATATCTGGACACCTGAAATCGATAAATCTAGGTCAACCCTTTAAGATGTCACTGTCTATTAAGCCACATTGTGTACCTTGGTGAGAGTGTTTCAGGTGGCCTTTCAACATTATAGAGGCTTTGGAGGGGTGGCAATAGACAGAGGCAGTTGCAGAGTCTGGAGCATGTCATCCAGGGGCAGGCATTTGCCAAGGAAGCAGCGAGTCATAATTCTAATAGTTTAGCAGTGGAGGATTTGCCATGGTCGATGGGCCATTTGTCAGCAGGGCAAGTGTTCTGCCTTTGGCTATGACTTTTATGTATTCTTTCCAGTAGAGGCAGACCAACAGAACAACAAAAATCCCCAAACAGTACACTCACTGGTTGAAAAATAGGCATTTCCTGAGATGAAGGAAGGTAATTGCCTTCTGACCTACGAGGTGAGCCGTTCGTTTCCAGAAGCATCAAATGTGACTCCCCGGCTATTAGCACGCTATGACTGATTGAGGTGATGTTTGCTTCTGATTTTCTACCCCAAGGGGAACTGTTTCTACCTGTTTCTAGAAATGGGTCATCTCTCACTTGCCCCCTATAAATTCCCTCTCCCTGCCCTCCTTTCGACCCCACCAGACCTGCCAGAAAGTTCTATCTGCTCCCGTGTTCTCACTCTTGCCACTTAGTCATCTCGTCTGTATGGGCTGCTGACTTCCTGGGCCTAGAATTTTGTAGCTTGGTGCTGATGCTCAGCACCATGGCAAGAGCGAAAACAGAGCCAGTGTGGACAAGCACAGCAGAGCAGCTGGGGGACAGCAGGAAAGATGCCATGAAGACAAGTATATAGTCTGACTAGGGTAATCAGTGGAAGTCAGCCTACCCAACAGTCAGTATTTACACCTACTGTGTGGAAAATACTTGTGGATAAGGAAGACTTGGGCTCAAGGCCACCATGCCAGTTACTGGTCATGAGACCTCAGACAAGTAGCCAATAATTCCGAGTTTCACCTTCCCTATCTGTATATGGAATAACAATCTCCCCCTTGGAGGTCTTTGGGGAATTAAATGAAAGCAGCCCAGACTTACTGGAAAGCGAATGTTCTCTGAGTGGGTACTCGAACTGAATCTTGGCTTCAAAGATGTGGGGCATCTTCACCGTCAAGGATTCTTGAGGGGAGACAAGGCTGAAACCCCTGACGTGTTGTACAAATCATACATGCCTTGAAGGATGTGATTCCAAGTCTTTTGTTTTGGTATTCATTGTAGAAAGGCATCAATAGATGGCTGGAATAATAAAAGTGATAAAAGCCGCCATTTTTGAGCGCACCTCAAAATGACCCAGCATGTTATCATGAAGAATCTGTGATTCAGAGAGGTTAAGCAATGTGCCCATCTCAGGCCTCAAAGTCCATGGTTTTTCCACCACTCGGTACTGTCTTGGAAGGTTTGGGCCTTGAAGAATGAGCAGACTTGGGTAGATTGAGTCTATCTTGGCTGACAGTGCTTGAATAGACATCCTCCAGACAAGGAGAATGGCTGAGACAAAGACCTGGAGATGAGAACGACACGTTCAACAATAAGGAGACACTGTCTATGTGGCATGGGAGGAAATAATGGGACATATTCTATTCTGAGCATCAGTTTCCCCAGTTGACCACAGCATGCTGTCAGTTTCATCCTTTCCCTTCTTATGTGATTACAGACTTCCTCTCTAGAGGATACCTGAGCCTCCACGAAGGCAATGTTTGGCATTTCTCAACATCAGAAAGTAGCTAAATCCAAAGTACTTTGAGTGCAGGACAGGAGGAAAATGAACAAACAAAAACCAGAGTGCTTTGTTCACTCAGTCTGAGGATCACACTAAATCAAAGTCTCGATGATTTTAGGCAGTTTTAGACCCCCTCTAAACTGAGATAGAGCAGATATCTCAGGGAAACCTGGAAATTAGTCTGTCCTTACGCAATCCTGCCGGCTCAACCAGCCCCCCGTGTGACAGATAAACACAGGTCAGTGACAATAGCCACTGTGTGTGATGTGTTTATGATCCAAGGGCTTTCAGAGCCTTTCCAAGACTCAGGGTTTGTGTGTCTGATCAATGTGAGCTTGAACAGAAGACTTTATTCTGCTCCTGGTAGCCTGATGTTATTACCAAGTGAGCCCATGTCTGGAGGGCCAGTGGCCAATGAGTCTCCAGCTTCTCACCCAGCCAGTCTCCTCTACTCTGACTTTCTGTGATGACTCAAGACTTTGGCTAATTGTGAAGAGGTGGCCTCAAGTTGTTCAGAAACTTGAAAAACAAGTACCTAAAAGTTAATTGTATGCCATATCTAATTCTAGAAATAGGAAACTACAAAAGTAACGGCACTGTGTTAGAAATCATTTGACTGTGCTGCCTTTACTTTCAACACAGGTCCTGTGTTCTAGTTCCACCTCCTCATGTCATAATGTGGGACCAGGAAGTCTTAGCTTCTTAGGGCCTGGAACTCTTCATTGATAAATTTAAGTGACTTGATTTGGAATAGTCATGGTGCTTTCCAGTTTTCTTCAAATAATGTAGGGGTTTTCATTCAAAGCCTTGTATAAACTCTTGATTTTAGAGAACTCCTTGATTTAAATAACATACTTAAGGTGAGCTCCTTGCCTAGCCTAAGCACAAGATTAATTTTTCATATGTGAGAAAGATGTGCCTTCGCCCATTTTCAAACATATTTATGACTTTTGAAAATACAGATGCTAAAACTTAAGAAGGTTTTTGTTTTTCCCAATTTGGACCAGATATACTGATTACTCTCTGTGAAACACTTTAATTTAGTTCTTCTTTTTCTTAGATGAAAGTAAGCTTTTCTACCTAATTTTTAAAATGAGAAGGCAATTTAGTGTTCTCCTTCACTCAAATATACTACCAATCATACTGTTTAAATTCTAAATCCCTTATTCAAGGAACTTCAAAGCCAAGGGGGAAATTAAAATATTTTAATCTACTTCCTGATCTCACCCATCATAAAGAAAAGAGATTTCTGTATTCAGACAAAAAAGATAACAAACCTTAGGAGAATTTACAGACATTTCATTCCCAAAATTTAGGAAACTCGATCCTGGAATTTTCCTCTATTCTTTACTTATAATTTGTATATATGGAAAGTCATACTTGTTCCATAAATCCCACTCAAACCACTCTAGTCCATATTGATCTCTCTGTCCCTTTAAATCCAAACAGTAAGTGTAACCCAAAACTTTCATTTCTCAAACCAAATAGCATAGAGTATCTAAAACTAGCACTTCTCAAACTATCTAGTAAAGTATTAGTTTCTCCTCCAGCCCTTCCCAGTTATTGCAGGCCAATGTTTTTGGTAAAGAAGAGAAGAATTAGAATGAATTATCAGAAAAATGAAATAAGAAAAAAAAGATGTGTACAATATGGACTTAGAATTATTATTATTAACCTCTACAGACAAAACTTTTCATCTTGGAGGGGATGTGTTTCATTGTCAAGGTGCTGTAAGTTTCTAAACACAATTTCTGTACTTATCTTGTCTCAGATCAGTAACTACAAGCTTGCAGATCAACTCTGGTCCACAGTCTATACTCTGAGTAGAATTGGTTATTACATGCAGTGCCTCATTATTTTTGTATTTTACCTCCCATATAGTGTAAATTGCTTATGGACAAATGTTAAATAGTGTTTCTGTCCACATCCCCCATTCCTTCCAGCTAGACATGTAAGTAAGTAAATATCAATAGTGATTACAGTAATGATGATAATTATGATGATACCAATTTTTAAAAAGAATTAGTAGAATTATTGGTAATAGCAATGAATTGATACTGCTATTATTACTGTTTTTTAATTTTAAAAAATATCTAGAACACTCCCTTCTTTCACTTCTTTATTAGTATTCTCCCCAAGATACTCAATTGTTTAAATCTATCTTTAAGAGGAAGAGTAATTTTTAAAATCTAAAGAAACAAAAGCATCTTGTTAGTTATAATCAATCAGAGTGCTATATTTTTTTAAAAAGTGAATCAGAAAAGAATTGCATGTGAGAAACTCTATACTTGAGCATGTTTTTCACGTCTTGATTCTTGTCCTGCTAACATATGCTCAAAAATAGTTTTTAGTATTATTTCTCAGTATGTTCCAGATCGAGGAATATTTAAGAGTTAAAAATGCAGCAGAGTTACCATTTTGCTATGGTTATACACATTGAAAATTATAAATTCTGCTTTTTCCCCAGAAACTCCCAATCCCCACTCCAGTCTTCTTCAAGGGCTATAAAGGTAGCTGAATTCACATGAGACTCAGGGGAAGTAGGAAGTGTCTCACTTTTTTTTTTAATTCTAAAGATGTGGGGTATAGATCAGGATTAGGTATACAAGTGGTCATCATGCAGGTAAATTTTGGGTCTCCCTTTGGTCCTCACTTTGTTTTGATATCAGATACCCTTATTGCCCCCCTCCCTCCCCTGGCAATGTCCTGCTACTGCCAATCCCTTTCTTATAGTATTATGGTAAAATGTTCAGGGTCCACTTATGAGTGAGAACATGTGGTACTCAGTTCTTTGTTTCTGTGATACATCACTGAGCATTATAGACTCTAAATCCATCCATGTTGCTGCAAAGTCCATATGTTTGTCCTTCTTTGTGGCTGTGTAATATTCCATTGTATATATGTACCATATTTTTTTTTATCCAGTTCAGTTTCATTGGGCAGCATGGTTGGTTCTATGTTTCTGCTATTGTAAATAGTGCTGCGGTAGACTTGCATATGCAGGTATCTTTTTGGTAGAATGATTTGAGTTCCTCTGGGTATATTCCCAGTAGGGGGATTGCTGGGTCATATGGAAGGTCAATTTCTATTTCTTTAGGAATCACCACACTGTTTTCCATAGAGGTTGAACTAGTTTGCATTCCCACCAACAGTGTAGAAGTATTCTCTTTTCTCCACATCCTTGCCAACATCTGTTGTTTTTTATTTTATCAATGATGGTCATTCTTACTGGAGTTAGGTGGTATCTCAATGTGGTTTTGATTTGCATTTCTCTAATGTTAGTGAGGCTGAGCTCTTTTTCATGTGTCTGTTGGCTGCCCATATGTCTTCTTTTAAAAAGTGTCTATTCATGTCTTTTGTCCACTTTTTAATGGGGCTATTTGTTTTTTCCTTTTAGGCAAGTTTAAGTTCCTTGTAGATCCTGGATGTTAGGCCTTTGTCAGATATACAGTTGGCAATTTTTTTTCCCCATTCTGTGGGCTGTCTCCCCACTCTCTTGATGGTTTCTTTGCTTTGCAGAAGCTTTTTAGTTTAATGAGTTCCGACTTGTCTATCTTATCTTTTATGGCATGGAAATCAGGGATTTTGATCAGAAATTGGTTGCCTACTCCAATTTCCATAAGTGTGTCTCCTGCATTTTCTAAGACTCTTATAGTTTGCGGTTTTATGTTTAGGTCTTTGATCCATTTAGAGTTAATTTTTGTGTATGGTGATAGGAAGCGGTCCTGTTTCAATAAATAACAAGATGACAAGCATGGAAAGCAGACTCAATCAAACAGAAGAAGGAATCTTAGAGCTTGAAGACCAAAACATGGAATTAACATGATCTGTAAAAAGCAGAAGGAAAACTCAGAAAGAAAGAACAAAGCATCCAAGAGATATGTGATTATATCAAGAGGCCAAACTTATGCCTGATAGATATTTCAGAAGAAGAAAGGGAAACAGAGAATACCTTGGAGCAAGTATTCCAGGAGGTTATCCAATAAATCTTTCCCCATCTCACCAGAGATGTCACCATCCAAACACAAGAGATACAAAGAACCTTCGCAAGACATCAAATGAGAACACCAATCCCTAAACACATAGTAATTCACCTACACAAAGTAGGTACAAAAGAAAAATTTCTAAAGACAGCAAGAGAGAAAGGCCAGACTACCTACTAGGGAAGACCAATCAGAATAGCAGCAAACCTATCAGCAGAAACACTATAAGCTAGAAGGGACTAGAGTCCAATTTTCAAAGTCATCAAAGACAAACAATTTCAACCAAGAATTTCCTACCCAGCCAAGCTCAGCTTCATCTGCAATGGAGAATTAAAATCCTTCCCAGACATCCAGTCCCTAAGAGCTCATGCTTCCAGACATCCAATCCCTAAGAGATTATGCTTCCA
>CAUYQG010258051.1:0-26348 GCA_963574415.1 Tarsius wallacei
CCAACTCAAAAAAAAAACCAAACAAACAAACAAAAAAACAAATTCCCATCGGGTCTTTTCTTTTTTTTTTTTTTTTTAAGTCAGAGTCTCACTCTGTCATCCTGGCTGGAGTACAGTGCCACACTCATGGCCACTGCAGCCTCAACCTGCTGGGCTCAGATGATCCTTCTGCCTTAGCCTTCCAAGTAGCTGGAACTACAGGTGTGTGCTACCATGCCTGGCTAATTTTTTATTTATTTATTGTAGAGATGAGGTCGCGCCAAGTTGCCCTGGCTGGTCTCGAACCCGCAGGCTCAGGCATTCCTCTCGCTTCGACCTCCAAAAGTGCTGGGATTACAGTCTTGAGCCACTGTGCCAGGCCTCCCATGCGATTCTTCTGCACCCCAAGTTTAATAAACAGCCATGCAGGGGACTACTCAGACACTGTCGAGTTCTTGGCTTAATTTGGTGATAAATCACATGGAGACCTGGGCTGGTCAAGCCTGCTCAGCATTTGACATGAGGAAGAGGTCACAGCTGATGGCTGCCTTTAGCTAAGGCAAGTCAAAACAAAGCAGACGATTACCTCTCATCCTGATTTCTCATTCTGCTGCCCTGTGAAGCTTAACCTTCAAGCCCCGGTGCACCCTGCTCCAAGAGACATGCAAACTGTCTTCCACATCTTTATGTTCTCTTCTTCTTTCTGCCCTCTCCAGGTTTGGCCTCCTTCCCCACCAAGTGCTTCAGAGTTCCTCTTTCTGGGCTCTTGCCCTGATCCTCTAGGATTCTAACAGAACACCTTGTAATCGTCACATGTTGAGTTGGGCGCATGAAACTTTCTGCTGAACCCTCCACAAGTTATTTTCATATGGTTGTATGTCTGGAAGTGTTTGCTTTGTGATAGGCAGAATTGCTAGAAGTGTTGGTTTGTGGGAGGGACTGGGAGAAAATGGGAGTTACCTAGTATCTTGTCTCCTCCTATCTTTTGGATAGACCTTTGGAGAGAGGAGCTAGAAGAACAGACTGATAGAACTAGTTAGCACTTGAAATAAGAGATGCACTGTGCTGTGTGGCCTGTAAGAAAAAAGGCGGCACAGAGTTGCAAAGAGATTTTGTTTTTCCCTCTTCCTCATGCATCCCAGACTTCTCCAACACCAGCAGCCTTGGAAGAACCCACAATCTAAGCTATCAGCATAAGCTCTGGTGTTCTGAAGACATGCCGTGACATCTCCAAATGGGTATAGGCAGGGGAAGCCAGGTCAGGCAGAAAAGATTTTTCTGGTATAATGGTGGCTGCAGTCTGATCTGATAGCACACGGGAGAGATCTTGTTATGGATAATTAAAAATAATGGATGGGTGTCTTGAAGAATGGTTAACTAACAGTGATTAAGGCTAGGAGAACTTCTGCCAACATATTGTTGGTATCAAAAGGAAGATGGGGACTTATTGTATAGAGGCTCTTGGAGCCTGGTATATTTTGCAGGTTAATGGTGCAAAAGAATAATGGCTAATAGCTTGCTATCATTTATTTAGTGCTTACTGCATGCCAGTCATGACACTAAATTCTTTTTCTAAATGCATTTGCTCATTTGCAACAACCCTATAACACTAGCATTATTATTATCACTATTCTGTAGTCTGAAGACTAAGGCTTATAGTGGTTTATTAAGTTCCCAGGGTCATGTAGCTAGGAAGTGCTGAGACACAGACCCAATGCACATATATCAAGTTACTCCCACCCTAATATCATGGCAAAAGTAGACCAAATAAAACCCTGGACACACACTGAGCATCCACCCCTGTTTATGTTCTGAGTCCTACCTGTTTCCCCATCATCCTTCTAGGAATCCCAAATTAGAGAGGGCACATCTCTAGACCAGTTTCTGCTTCACTGGGGACCAAAATTAAATCTGTTTTCCTTTCAAGCCCAGCTGGCTGCCTCTTTCTGCGACCAGCTGGAGCATCTCCCACCTCACTAAAGAGAGCTGTCGGCAAGGCTGGAGTGGCCCATGTTCAGGGCTCCCTGCCCTGCTGCTGGCAGACGCTTTGTCAAAGAAATGAGACAAGCTGCCACCAAAACACTAAGGAGTCAGCTCAAGCTGCCTATGGGAAAGGAGTGTCAGCAGCTAGTCCCCAGGGCCAGGAAGAGTGTGCAGAAACACACGACACAGCCTCCAGAGTTTGGGGGGCTCCTGACACACAGTGCTTGTACAACACTGAAGTATTTTGAGGAGTATCTGGGATCATTAAATTCCACAGGGAATTCCATAACAGGATTTCTCCCATATGCCCAGTATCACACTATTGGCATTTGGGGCTTGATAGTTCTTTGTTATGGGGACTGTCTTGTGCCCTGTTAGGGTGTTTAGGAGCATCTCTGGTCTCTGCCCACTCAATGCCAGCCATGCCCCCTCCTCCCCAGTTGGGGTGACCCCAAAATCTTCAGACTTGCCAAATGCCTCTTGGAAGATAACATGTGCCCTGCTGGAGAACCACTAAACTTTTCCATCTTGATGCTTTGTGGCTTCCTAGATCTAGAACTAGATTAGGTTGGGAGTCAAGAGACTTGAGTTCCAGGTTCTAGTCAGCTCTTCCTAGCTCTTGCTAGGACTTTGGGAAGATCCCTGTTTTTCTCTGGGGCTCACTTTCCACATATGTAAAATGAAGGGTCTGGGAAAAGTATCTTTTAATTAGGGTCCATTCCTAGAATGCAATCTAATAATTTCATGCAAAAAGAGCTAGCCGCAGTTGAAAACTGGTGTCAGAGGGATTCGAACTCATCTAGTTCATTTACTGAAAGCTGACTTCTTGACACACAGCACTCAAACCTTGAGGATATGAAAGAAATTATACAAATATGATATCAATTATTGTTTCTCAAAATGTAGCCAGTGGATAATCACCTGGAATGCTACTTAAAAAACCACAGATTCCTTGGATCAATATCAAATCTAGTGAATCACTGTCTCTGCAGGGTGAAGCCTGAAATTCTGCATTTTAACAAACTCCCTGGATAATTCTTGCTTATATTAAAGTTTGAGAGCTGCTAATATGGATGATGTTCCCAAGAAGTTTACAATCTCTTTGAAGAGACTGAAACCCATTTTTAAAATCTAAGAAGTCAAACACTAGTCGCCTCTTATCTGCAGTTTTGCTTTTTGTGGTTTCAGTTACCTGCAGCCCAAAATATTACATGAAAAATTGAGAAATAAACAATTCATAAGTTTAAATTGCACACCATTCTGCATAGCATGACTAAGTCTCATGACATCCCAATATTTTCAACTTATGATGAGTTTATTGGGATGTAACCTCATGGTAAGTCAAGGAGGATCTGTATAAGGTTTAGTACTGTCTTCAATTTCAGGCTCTATTTGGGGTCTCAGAATGTATTTCCTGCTGATTGAAGGGGGCTACTCTATGCTCACTGTTGAGTGAATGTGTTAAGTTGCAAAGTTACTAAAATAGAAGGCAAATAAATGGCTGACATGGTCACCCAACTCTTCAGCGAGACTAGAGTTAAAAATTCCTAGTTGGGGACAACCCGCTCAGGTCCCTTCCTGCTCTGGAAGCTTGTCTGTCGTCTTAATAAATCTGCTTTTTAAAAAAAAATCCTAGTTGGAATTATCCAGTGTAAGCATTAGATAAATGAAGTACCTATGTTAGATGACTTTATTTAAGTCCTATCAGGCATTTTACTTCTTTTTTGTTGTAGGCAAATTTGTATACCGTGAAATGCAGATTATAGATTTATAATACTTTTGGATAAACATACCCACTCATTAAAGCACTATTTGTCTTTTTTTTTTTTTTTTTAGTTGGAGTTTTACTCTGTCACCAAGGCTGGAGTGCAGTGGCACGCTCACAGCCACTGCAGCCTCGATCTGCTGGGCTCAGGCGTTCCTTCTGCCTTAGCCTTCCAAGTAGCTGGATCTACAGGCACGCAATACCACATCCAGCTTATTTTTTGATTTATTGTAGAGACGAGGTCTCACCAAGTTCCCAGGCTGGTCTTGAACCCTTGAGCTCAGGTAATCCTCTTGCCTCAGCCTTCCAAAATGCTGGGATTACAGGCTTGAACCATCGCACCTGGCATGAAACCGTTTCAATGAATATTATCACTCGTCAAAGTCTCCTAGTATCCCTTTAGTCCCTACAGCCCACAGACTAACATCGCTCTGATATCCATCACATAGATTAGTTTTGCCTATATTTGAAATTCACATAAAAAGAATCGCATATTAGCATAGTATGTATTATTTTGTGTCTTGTTTATTTTGTGCAACATAGTACTTTTTAAAAATTCATCTTTATATACATTCATAGTTCCCTATTTGTTATTGATGGGTACAAATATACCAAAATTTATCCATTCTTCTGTTATTTTTTTTTAACTTTAAAAAAATTATTTTTATATTTCAGTTATTATGAAACAACTGTTGTAAATAATTTTTAAAAGTCCTTTTGTGGACATAGATTTTCATGTCCCTTAGCTACTAAGAAATGAAATTGCTGGGACATAAGATGGGATTATGTCTTATTTTTAAAGAAAATACCAAATAATTCTCCACTGTGGTACACTGTTTTATATTCTCCCAGCAACAATGTATAAGAATTCCAGTTACTCCAATTCCTCAACATTTGATGGAGTCAGTCTTTCATGTTTAGCAGTTTCAGTGTGTGGAATACTACTTAATTGTTTTAATTTGGATATGCCTGATGACTGATGATATTGAGGACCTTTTCATGTGCTTATTGGCCATTCATAAAACATTTTGTGAAATGTCTAAGTCTTTTGCCCGTTTTTTATTATTGTCTTTTTGTCTTTTATTGTTTTTTTGTTTGTTTGTTTGTTTTTTGAGTTGGAGTCTCACTCCGTCGCCCAGACTGGAGTGCAGTGGCCGCTCCCGGCCACCACAGCCTCGACCTGCTGGGCTCCAGCGATCCTTCCGCCTCAGCCTTCCGAGTAGCCAGAACTACAGGCGCACGCTACCACGCCCGGCAAATTTTTTTGATTTATTGTAGAAATGAGGTCTCGCCTGCCCAGGCGGGTCTCAAACCCCCGGGCTCAGGCAATCCACTCACCTCAGCCTCCCAAGGCGCGGGATTACAGGCTGAGCCACTGAGCCCGGCTGTCTTTTATTGTTAATTGTAGGAATTAGTTATACATTACTGGTATAACTCTTTCATTAATTATGTATCTATATGTATATGCACATATAATATAGTTTTTTCTAAGTCTCTTGCCCTTTCATTTTATTATTGGTGTCTTTTAATAAGTAAATGTTTTTATCTTGATGAAGTCTAATTGATCATTTTTCTTTTATATTTAGTGCTTTTTATGACCTAAGAAATCTTTGACTCCCAAACTCATTAAGATAATCTCTTATGTTTTGTTCTAAAAGTTTAATAGTATTATCTTTTATGTTTTAGTCTATGATCTATTTCAAATTAATTTTGTGTGTAGTGTGAAATAGAGGTTGAAGTTCTTCTTTAAAAATAAGTTTGTTTTTTTCCAGCACCATTTGGAGAAAAGACTTTCATTTTACCAAACTAAATTACCTTAGCATGCTTGTCAAAAATCAAATCAATTGACAATATTTTGTGTTAACTATATGAGTCAATTTCTGGACTTTATATTTTTTCCATCATTCAATTTGTTAACACCATACTGTCAACACCATACTGTCTTGATTCTGTAGCTTTGCACTAGATCTGGTAGTGTGTATTCTTCAATTTTTTTCTTTTTAAAAATTGCTCTGGCTATTCTTAGTCCTTAAAGTGTGTTTGGCACTGACTGTGATGATATTAACACCATAGATCAATTTGAGGAGGAATTACATTTTAATAATATTGAGTTTTCCATTCCATGAATATGGTACATCTCTCTGATATCTTTAAAAATCTTTTTCTTATAATTTCTTTCCCATTCCATGCAAGTTCTGCTGTGTTTGTCTACTGTAATAATACTGATACCCCTAGCAATGGGTAAGAAGTCACTCAGCTAATGCCTCCTAATTCCCTTAGAAATTTAAATTTGAAGAGCTGAATTACTCAGATTCAGTATACAAAAAAATGGTTTAGGGTTTTTGATTAAAACCCCCAGAGATGACCCAGCTCTTGTACTTCTGTACACTTCAGTTATTAAACTTTTCCTTTAATTTTGTGAGTTACCCTATATTCTTCCAATCATTTCCTTAAGTAAACTGTTACTTGTGACCAAAAAACTTTAATGCAACATTTATTGATAGAGATGAAAATAATTTGAATCAAATTAATCCTTCCTATGACTGCTTTTGAGATACTCTGTATTTGCTCATGTCTGACTGTTTTGCTACAAATTTGTAACTTGGCAAAAATGTCTTTTGGAGAAAATTCAGAGCAAAATAAATGATAGAAAAACCTCAAAACATCAGTAATTTCATGAATTATGCAAAAATCATTCATAGTTAGACACATAACATATGGAATAATTCTTCTGTTTTAATACTCTCCTCACACAATGTCCCAGAAGTGAATATACAAGTATTTTCATAGAGAAATGTATCTTTCTTCCCACGTTCTCAAGAAACAAATGAATATGAATTTGAAGAAAGCTGGTTCACATCCAGAAAAAAGGCTCTTTTACCATATAAACCAACTTCTCTTCCCCTGGCCTACAGCAACCTAGCCTGTCCTCAAAACACTGACTATAATTTATAGCTAACTTCCCGGCAGAAGCTGATTATTTCAGAAACTATGCCCCTCTTTATAACCAGCACATTTTCTAAGTATTAAACCAACGTGAACTTGGGAGACTTGATATCTACCAGAATTGAAGACCTCAGATTGACCTACACCTCTCTGAATATGTTCTTTCACAGCACCACCTTCGCGGCATGTTTCCTTCCTAGAGCCAAACCAGGGAGCCATTACCGACAATGGATAACAAAACCACTTCTGTTTTTAACAGCAGCCTTCAGTCCCAATCAAGTGGTTGGCTAGATATTATTTGATACCAGTCTTTGAAAAGTCTGATCTCAATCAAGAAACCAAGAATGATAACGAATTAATTTGGGGTTGTCGTGAGGACTAACTGGCATAATACACAAAAGTCACTCATAAGAAAGGCACCTGGAAAATGGTAAACACATATTAGCTGCTGTATTTTGTCTTTTTTCATGGCACAGTCATTACCCAGAATCATTCAGGAATGATTTGTTTCACTGGAATTCATTTTCCAAAACACTGATATTAACACCTTAAAGTGAATCCTGTTATTTTACATGAAAATCAGTTCTTCAGTATCTGGAAATCTTGCTAAAATATATTACTATGCATTTTTGGGTAGCTCTTTAAATGTGGTACACTAATTTTAGAGAACAATTTCTTGATGACTTTGATTATCATCATAAGGAATTCTAATACAGTCTACTATAGCAGATGCCCTCAAAGCCTATGATTTCATAATGTTTGCCTAATGACATGATTTGTAAATCCTTTTGGGTCATGGATATCTCTGAGAAGTGGATGAAAGCTATGGATTTTCACTCCAGAAAAATGCACCTAACTGTGGGTTGGGGGTGGGAATCAAAATCCCAAACACCACCACCACCACCAGTTCTGGTATACATGGAGTTTTAAGAGGATTTATGTGCTCTTAAAGGCTACCATGTGTCTCTAGGGGTCCCCAAGAATCAGTGCCTCACAATAAGCAAAGAAGAGGAAGAGGAAGTAAATAAAGATTTACAATATGCCAGGAGCTCTGCACTATGCCAAACAATATGTCAGGGCGTTATGTGTGCTATTGTGCTTAATGTCTCCAATGGTCATATGAGGTATATTCTGTTTGTACCCATTGTTCAGATGAGAGAACTCATGGTCAGAAAAAGGAAAATTGTGCAGTGTAACACACCTAACAAATGAATGAGGGAAGATTCAAATTCTAGAGCCTATAAGTTTTAGCACTGGATCTGTTTTAGGTTGTCTTTTCTTTGTTATCGTTTCCCCAATAGTAATTATTTCTATCTCTAGTAAGAATTAAAACACAACCATTTACTGAGAGTTAAAACCTCACAGACTCCTCCTAATTGCTGTATACAATTTATAAATATCCCTTTTTTTTAAAGCAGGATTTACTGAGAGGACAGAAAAGCTCCCATACTGAGAAGGGACCCAAGGGGGTTGCCCCAATTTATAAATATTCTAAACCCCATTTTATAGTCACAAAAACTGAAATTTAAAATAACCTGCCAAACACCACAGAATAAGCATACAGCACGCCCTGGATTTGAGTCCAAATGGACTCCTAAATGCTAGTCTTTCCTTTCCTCCTACTTCTAATAACCACCACTGTTTACACACTCTTCCAGCAAGGTCAGTCATTTGTTCCTTAAGTCAAAGTAGGTGAGAACTTAAGTTCTGGCTTCCAGAGACTGTGACCAGGGACCTGTGGTCCTCAAATACATCCCCTTAATGTATAGGTTCATGCCCATCTCTTTAGGGCCACATAGTTCTTTGTACTGAGCCAAGGCTTAGTCTCTAGGAAGACTTGCCTGCCCTTCCAGCTTAATTATTAAACATATTTTTCTCTGTAAACAACTGCCTGATTAGCCAAAGAAATCACAGGGGGAAACCTTTCACTGTGAAAGTACAATGGACAGATGCAGATCATAACTAGGCATGTCAACACATAATATCTCTGTTTATGGATTCATATTAATACACACATTGCTCCTCAATAGAAACTGTTTGCAAATCAGTGCCTTATTTTTCCATACAAGTGGTCTCTGGGAATACTGAAGGGAGGCCATAGCATTTCATTATCTTATGCTTGATACCTTTTTTCTTAGTAGTGAGGAAAAATGTGATGGCTTGTTCTAATTAGATGAATCCTGAATAACTGAGATTTTAATGGGGTTCTCTTACTTAGTTGTCTGGAATAAGCCAAAGTAAACCACTAATATCTTTTTTCTTGATTGCATTCTCTTGGGAATATTTCAGAGATAATCCAATGAATAAAATTCAATTCTTTTCAATCCTATCAATACTAAGAGTGTTAGTGTTAAGGCAGGAGTAAATTAGGTCTACAAATCAAATCTAGCCTGCTGCTTGTTTTTATAAATAAAGTTTTATTGGAACACAGCCTTCCCCATTTGTTCATACATTGTCTGTGGGTACTTTCACATTAAACAGAGAGCTGAGTAGCTGCAACAGAGACCATCTGATTGGCAAAGCCCAAAATATTTACTAGCTGGCCCTCTATGTTTATCAACCCACAACAGGCTTCCCATGTGACAGTCATTGCGTTAAGTGATTTGCATATAACCCAGACCCATGGTGACTGTTGTAGGTTCCTGGCACTTTTGCCTCTGTGGTCTCTCCTGCCATTAAAAAAAAATCAAAAATTATATTTTATGACGACATTGGTATAAATACAAATATATTTTAAAACATTTTCTTTGAATTAAGACCTCATTTTTTAATGATTTTCATAGAACTTAAAATATTTTTCTGAGGCCTTAAAAGTATAGTGGACACTGCACCCATTGTGCTTAATGGAGAAGTCAGCCTAGTCTATAGCATAACATTTCTACTTCCCAGCATTCCACCTTGCATTGTCCTGAAGTGACTGAGGAAAGATTTGGGCAAATGAATCAAGAATCACCAGAAGTTGGGCATGGTAGCTCTCGCCTGTAATCCCAGCACCTTGGGAGGTCAAGGTAGGAGGATTGCGTGAGCCCAGGAGTTCGAGACCAGCCTGTTGAACATAGCAAAACCTTGTATCTACAAAAAAAAAATCAAAAAATTAGCTGGGTGTGGCGGCACATGCTTGTAGTCCCAGCTACTCAGGAGAAGGATCACCTGAGCCCAGGAGGTGGAGGCTGCAGTGAGCCAGAGAGTCTGCCTCTGTACTCCAGCCTGGATGACAGAGTGAGATCCTGACTTCAAAATCAAAAACAAACAAAAATCACTAGAAATAGAAGAACAGTTTTTCCATTAAGGCACTAAAGTTAATTGAGTACCTTGTGGTCCTCATTATTCTTAGAGCTAGCAGGTAGTTTAATTAGGGTTTGTAATGTGTTTTGAAAATAAACAGTTGTGGACAAGGGTTAAATATGTTTATTTCTTGGAATACTTTCACTCCCTAGAGTCTCTGTAGAAGCCTTTACCAAGAGAGGAGATGAAATGACTTCCTTTGTCACCTAGTCCTCCCCTACAGTTCTCCAGTTAAGGAAACACTGAATTTTTATAGTTGCATCTGTTCGCTAAAATATATGACTTGGCGTTTTCACTCTCAGAATATATTGAAAAATAATTTAAGCTGCCTTCTGGTGTTATCTACAACTTGTATATGACATTGTTGGCTGCAGAGAAAACTCAGGAGGCTGCACAGAAATGAGAGATTTGAAAGATATTGTCCCAAAGGGGAAGGAATAAGTATATTACTTTGTTTTTCTTTACAAACACTTGCCAACTAAGAACTTCTGAAACAAAAGAAAATGTCCGTTAGCACAGATGCCTGAGAATCTGGAGTAACGGGTACAAGGGACCGTCTGTCTGCCCAGTAGAAAGAGCTGAGTCCGGTAGTAGCAAACAGCAAGTGGTATCTGCGTGACATCATCTCAAGGGTCCCAGGAATTCCCTCTGCTGTCAAATCTCTCTCTCTTCAACTTCCCTGACTGGTTTGTTTTTAGGTAAAGGCTTCAGATTAATTCGATTGAAAACGGCTTGATGGGAAGGCTCCAAGAGTGTGGGACAAGAGGCAGTGAACCTTCGAGGTGGGTTAGAGAGAGACAAGAGAGGGAGCAGTCTTGGTGACATGGAGCCGTGTGGGAAGGAGGAGAGGTGCACGGACACCTAATGGCTAGGGGAACAAGAGTTACAAAAGGGATGAAAGTGTGGCATGTGTTTTGCATTTATGAAGATACCTAAAAATAAATTTTGCCAATTTCACTACATCCCTATGAACCTTAGAACTTAGCGTAGCAAGTTGCCCGAGGATTTTGTCTTCCCAAAGTTGACATGGTACATCCATTCCCTCCACTAGGATACAGAAGTTTCCTTCATTATACTTGGGAAAATCAGCATCATCAGCCTCACCTGGCTCCACCCCAGACCTACAGAATTTGAATCTGCATTTTCAGTGACACCCCAGTGATTGATACACAATTAGGGTTTGAGAAGCACCACCTACAGGCATACCTAAAGAACTCACTTGATGACAGGTGAGTGGGTGATTTCCTGCAAGGGATCCTAGAGTAAGTAGCCCTGAGTCCCTCTGATAAACAAATACTCCCAACCAGGGCACAGTGCTGTGGGTGAGTGTCCAATAACATTCAATATAGTCTCAAGTTGCAGCCGAGACAATGGAGACTTTGCTTCTAACAGAGCTCAATGAATCTGAAGTGTGTAGAATGACCTTATCCTAAGTAGCATTTCCGTTCAACTACAGAAAAATGCTGCAATGTTAGAGTCAGGGAATGGCTGGAGTTTTGACTTTAAAAAAATCAATAGCAATATAAAAGCCTTTCAATTATTTGGGGGCTGAAACACCCCTGCTACGCTCTGCCCACTCCTAAATGTCACTACATAATTCAACAAATGTAACATGAAACATTCGTGGACTGTGGTGTGTCGTACAAGCCATATGTGTACAGGAGAAAAAGACAGCTTGAAGAGTAATTTGAAGCACTATTCCCAGTTTGCTTCTGAAAAAGGGACCTGGTAAGTCAAGGATCCTTTCTTACCATTGTCATTTGACAAGATTCTTTAAGAGCACTAAAACAAATAATTCCCTGTATTTCTGTGTATGTCTATTCTCAAAATGCTTTCACATATAAAATGGTGGTTAGGGATATTGATTCAAATCTAGATTCTTCCACTTACTAGCAGTGTGATTCGGGGACAAGTTATATATTCTTTTCTGGTCTCAGTTTTCCCATCTGTAAAATGGATGTCATAGTAGTAGCTATTTCATAGGATTGTTGTGAATTTTAAATGAGACAGGGCATAATTAGCACAGTACTTGGCAATAGTGAATTTTGCTAAAATTTGCCTTTCATCATCATCATTAGCTAGGCAGTTTTTATTACACCCATTTTGAGAAAAGTGAGACAGAGAAGTTCAGTGACTCATGCAAGGTCATATGCTTTTGGGATTAGGAGAACAAAGGTTTACTCATTTCTTCCTTGCTTCTCCCTCTAGCCATGCATACCCCAGTAACACCACACTGACTGCAATGAAAACCACTCCATCTTTATGTTAATTCATCCAAAGAAACATACAGTTTGGGTAGAAAATTGTATGTCAAAGCTTAAATGCCATAGAACCTTATTGCAAACTCATCATTTACTTGAAAGACAAGAACTGTATGTCTGCTACCTAAAAAGAATTTCTTTGGGAAAATCAACACTTTTTTGTTGCTGTTAATATACATTTTCTTTAATGTTTCCCAGATCAGGTCACTACTCTAGAGTGTCATGACAGTCTTTCCAAGTACTATAGGGAAGAGTTTGAAAGAGAGAGATGGGCTTATTCATGGCACATTTTTCTCAAGAATAACAAACTCTTGAGGAATCAGAATTAAATAATTAATCAGGATTCATGTTAATTGTCTATTCTTTACAAGTCTGTATAAGCTCAAAGCCCATAAAATTATAGCCTTCTATAAAGGCTAAACCCATAAAATTCTATAAACCCATAAAATTACAGGAGCTCATTATAGCCTTTCCTTTAGGAATGTTACTGTGAAAATAAAGAAAAATGCCTATATTCTAAACACTTGTGTTTTATTCATAAGAGAATAATTTTCTCACTATTATCTCTACTACCAGCCACTCAAAGTTCACTTAATCCTCAGTTATACATAATTCTAACAAGCTTGGTTATCTGATTTATAAGTACAGTGGAATGGACACTTCATTATATTTAAAAAGCCCAAAATTGTATCCACCCTCCCCAAATTCAGTAAATTAAGTCATTTCCTTTCTTAGTGTCTCGATTTCCCCAACAGTAAAATAAGAGTGATTATACTAAAACAAAAACAAGGCAAAACAAAAAACCGTTGGTTTCTTTCAGTTCTGTTCTGAAGATATAGAATGTGATTTTCAGTGGAGTAGCCTCTTAAGTAGGGATAGGTAACAAAAGTCGGGAAATAAGGTAAAAACAAAAAATATGCATGGTTTAAGCCAACTTTGAAATTCAAAAAAATTGTCCCTTCAAGCTTGATGCTGAGTTCTTAGAAACACATTTTAGAATTAGCTTTTATTTTTACTTTCATTTGGTTGGTCCAAGGGTTGCAAAGGCCATGTTCTCATTTGAATAGAGGGAGGAACACAGAATATTGATTTCCTCTTCTCCCTTCCTCCTCCCACCCCATTTCTCTTGCCTTCTGTGTTAGGAACTGTATACTTAAATTTGACTTAAAACATTTAGTGTTGTTCCTCTATAGATAGCTTTTCACGTATCTCTTCCTTCACCCGTAGTTTTAGCTATAGCCCAAATATATAACATCTGTAAAAACTACACAGGTGGGAAGTTCAAAGTCTCAAGGAGTAATTAGAGTCCAAACTTTTAAATTTTAAAATGGAGCACTAAGGACCATACAGAACTGACTTATCCAGGAAGGAAGGAAACAGAAGTTTACTTGATCAGTCAAAAGCATATTTTCAGGAGAAGAAAGTCAAATGAGTAAGTGTGAAGTTTCTACTGCAAGTCTCTCTCCAAAGTGGAACCCAAAGGCGTATTACTCTGAGTATATTACAATACGAATGACTTGAGATTTAAATATTTGAAATGAGATTATAAAAATTAACTTCAGAACAGAGTGCCTGTTTTTCCTGGTGTGTGAGAAGGTAAAGGACCAGGGGGGAAAAGAGTGAAAACCCATGGAAAAAATGAATTTCCTAACACTATTTTATATATGAAAAGTAATTTGTAGCATGAAAGGGTTTTTTCCCAAGAAAATTGGATTTGATTATAGTTGTCTTTAATAAGAAATTAAAATGGTTTTATTTTAGCCAGTTGTTTGTCACATTAAATTTACTCTCATTTCATAGTAATAAAGTTCTCCTCATTTTCTTTCTTACAGAATTTCTGGTAATGCTATCCTGTTACAGAAACTCCTATGAGGATATAATTTTATTTTGACATTGCTGAGTTAACTAGACAGGAAAGATCAGGCACATCAAACAGCCTAATTATATGTATTTTTTAAAATATGCTTTTGAGAATGCAATGCACATCTTATGCCAAGTATTCTGCCATTTTCATGGGCTTTTTAGAACTGACATTACAAGCAGGGAGAGTTGTTATAAGAAATGAAAAGTCTGGACACAGTTGAAAACTCACATTGAAAGGCACTCATAGAATTGGAAGAACCCTTTCAAAAGACAACTGTTTTTGTAAACACTTTCTAAAGTATGCCCTGGAAACACTTTCCCTATGAGATGCTCTGAACAAAAAAACAAAACTATACTATGTCTTTCTTGTGTGTCTCTCTAACTGTATGAGGAGGGACCCCCCACCAAACCAGAATTTCTTTATACAAAATTGTGTATTTATTCTTACATGTTTAAACTTCATTCACCTTCAAAGCACTCTCCATTTGATGTGATACACACATCAAGAAGCTTTTTCCACTGCTCAAAACAGTTTTTGAACTCGTCAGTTTTGATGACTTTTAGTACTTCTGCTGTTTTTTGTTTCACCTCTTCCACATAGACAAAACATTTCCCTTTGAGGATTTTTTTAATCTGGGAAAACAAAAGAAGTCTCTTGGGGCAAGATGGGATGAATAGGGAGGGTGGGAAACAGAGGCCAAAGCTGCTGAATACTCAGCATGGTGTGGGCAGGTATGTTGTGATGGTGGAAAAATCAGTCATCTGTTTGCCACAGCTTAGAATGATTCTTGAGCATGTAGCCCCTCGCAACAATGCTAGCTGGTAAACTGATGCTGATGGATTCCTAAAAAACTTACCTAGCAGGGGAAGCCTGTACTTTAAGGGGGTTACCCTCTAAAAGATAATCCTGAGTTGTTGTTTGTTTGTTTTTTTTGGGGGGGGTCCCCTTTGTATATGTGTATGTAACACATACATTTAATTAATTTCTTTCTGTGGCTAAGGTATTTGGGGAAATGCTATATACTCTATTAACTTCTTAGAGAATAAGAAGGCATACCATCTCTTCAAGGTTCCAAGAAGCCTACAGTGAAGTGTGATCTTATTAATTTCATCCCAGTGTTTTGAAAACTTATCTGGATAGGGAATTCCTTTTCGTGAATCATCTTTTAACATCCCGAAGGGCACACTTGTAAATTCCATTATGCTATATCTCTTTGAAAATCTGGGGTTGTGATATACTGGTGAGAGTCATCATCCCTTGGGCGTCACCATTTCAGGCTATGTAATGAATGGGCTTAGAGATGACAAACCCCAGAATATCATTCACTCATTTACTCACATTCACACACTCATTCATTCAACAACATTGATACTAGACACAACGTTAAGATTCCCCGTGCCAGACCCATCATCACCTGGTCTGTCTGTGGCATGTATAATTGGGACTGTACCATTCCCATTCTTCAAAGTCCTGGTCAAATCCATTTCTTTTATGAGTTCTATTACAGTGCCTATTGTCCCATGGATCTTTCCCATCTTTGAACTTCAAAAGCATTTAGCATATACACAATTATGATAATGATTTCTAAATCTTTTAATATTTCTAAATCTTGATTTGATGCCTACATTTTTAAGCTTTTAAAAGACCGGGACTATATTTTATACATTTCAGATTCATAGACTTAATGTGGTCTTGGTCCAATAAATCATTGTTCACTTGATATATGCAGCAACACTGTACTCACTAGCTTTATAAATTACATCATCCTAGATTGCCCACAGTTGAGGGTAGATGTCCCCCTCCTTGAAATGCAGCAATCGATACTGAATTTCCTAGTTTCTATTTATAAACCGGAAATTAACTCCTTCCATCATTGTTCTAATTGACCTTCAGCTCGGGTTTGAAAGGAAAGACCTCAGCCAAACAAGAAGTTTTACTGATGGTATCAATCCATTAGTGATGCCTTGGGTTTCATTATAATGGTGCCATATGCAATAAAGAAGCATTTCAATAGTCTGGATGCAAAGGGGGGTTCTCTAAAAAAGGTGTCCCCGAAAATGAGCGTGAAGCCTTTCAGCCAATACTAATCTCACACATGTTCAAACCTCCAGGGAACAAAGAAAGGAAATCCTAGCTAACTCGCAGAGGGAAACAGAAGTAGGTAAATGCATGCTGTCCAACTGAACCTAGGACTTTTCAAATCAGTTTAGTTAATCCTTGAAAATGACCTCACTTAAAAAAGTTATGTCAAGGTGTTAACTGGCCTTTTCTAATTTTCAATGCAGTTATGGCATGTTAAATGCATTAGATGCACTTCTCTAAACCACCAAGCACTTATCAAAGAGCTAGTAAATATTTACTAAAGGTTCTGTAAAACACAGACACTGATGGGAAAAGACACGGGAAACACAGAAAGGGCTCTTAGTTCTTTCTATATAAAATGTGGCCACCGCAAGAGATTCTGAGGTCCAGAAAAGCAAGACAATTCCTCCAAGACACACAGGCAAAATGTAAAATAGCTACCACATCTCCTGACTCTCTTTTAAACAAGCCAGTGGTTCTCATGCATGCCAATGTCTAAGAAGCGCTGTTTTAAAGAATTAGTGACTGGGATAGTAAAAGAGACTATTAACTCCCCATTTAGACTAAGCTTTCTTCTAGAACATAGGACACTTGAGTGCAGAGAACCTATCTTATGCCTGTGTGTCTCAGCATCAAAATGGTGTAAGACATTTAGTGTATACATAATTATATGCCTATAAAAAGGAGGATGGGGAAAAGGCAGAAGAGGAAGACAGGAAAGAGAAAGAAAGAGAAAAAAAAAAAAAAGAACTGTATCCCTTGGACTCAGTTGATGTTTTTCCTGACTTTGGCATCTAATCAAGCGTTTCCATACTCTTATAAGATTCTGTTGAATGAAAAATAAGATAATCTGAATATTCTTTGAAAGGGCTTTATCTTATTCCTCATGATTCAGGCTAAATGCTATAAAAAACCATCTCGAGCCTCTAACAACCTCTTGCTAAAATTGGCATCTTCCAAGGAGTTTCAAGTTTTGAAGGAAATGAAGAAATTAAAATCCACTGAAAACCTACTATGTTCTAGTCACTTGTTTAAGCATTTTACAAAGACTCTCTCTGTGATACTCATAATACCCTTATGGTTAAATCGCTGTCTTTCTCATTTTACAGGTGATGATGATGACTAAGCTCTTACAAGGTAACTGTGTTTATCCTTAATATAAAAATGTAAATTATCTCATTTGATTCTTAAAATATCTGCATGACAGATATATACATATATATACACACACATACATATATATATGTGCACGTGTGTGTGTGTGTGTGTGTGTGTGTGTGTGTGTGTGTGTGTGGTTAGAGAGGTTCAATGGTCTCCCATTCCCAAGCTGTGGAGCAGGAATTAGAATGCAAGTTTCCCAACCAACCATAAAGAAAGGAACGAGGGACATTTACACTTTCTTATCCTTACCTAGGAGAGGCAAAGGGAAAGGATTCAACGTATGAATCTTTCAAAGTTCTGTGCCCTAGGCTCAGACACCACTAGGCAGGGGAGTCTTGAGACAAAGGAAGACATAACTGTGGAGAGAATTTTACTTTTCTTAATGTGAGCCAAAACAAAGGCACCTTAGTGAAAGCCTCAAAATATCTAAAGCCCCCATTCAAGGATGAAATATTTGATACATTTTGGCTGGATGTGTCAAATATTTACTGTTTTGTGCTTTTTAACCAAAAATGGTTGCTGGTTTAAGTATTTAACTTGTGGAAGTCATAAAAGCTGTAAGAGAAATTAAAATTCTTGTGAATAACTATTGCATATTCAGTCAGTAAGTCAAGTCAGTCTTTTATATATGCCAGCAATTATCTTAGGAGAGCAAAGGTATAGCAATAAAGAGTGACCAACCTAAAGAAACAAGTATTTGTGCTATTAAAGAAAATAAGGCAGCCTACTGAAATCTTAAATATTTTGAAGAAATACAGCTTTTGAATGGAGTATAATGAACACAGATTTTCATACCTGGGAAAACAAACAAGAAAGGTAGCATAAAATAAGTTTGGGTCTGTGTTCTAATAAAATTTAACTAACAAAAATGCCAAAATCTGGGCAACCCCATTGGGTCCCCTCCCACTGTGGGAGTTAAAAAAAAAAAAAAGCCCAAACCTGAAAACTGAAAACATTTGTTTTGGCAAAGGCTCTAATCAAGATATGTTCAGTGAGACTAAATTATTTTTTTGGATTAATGTGGTTTTTAATCACACAATACAAAGCAAAACTTTATGTATATATATATGTATATATATATATTTGAGTCAGAGTCTTACTCTGTCCGCAGGCTGGAGTACAGTGGCATGCTCACAGCCACCGCAGCCTCGACCTGCTGGGTCCAGGCAATCCTTCCACCTCAGCCTTCCCTGTAACTGGAACTATAGGCATGCACCACCATGCCCATCCAATTTTTTGATTTATTGTAGAGACGGGGTCTCATCAAGTTGCCCAGGCTGGTCTTGAACCCCTGAGCTCAGGCAATCCTCTCACCTTGGTCTCCTAAAGTGCTTGGATTACAATCTTGGGCCACCATGCCCAACCAATTTTGTGTAAATTCTAACCAACAAATTAACTGCAACTCCTAAATGTGTTTTAATTCTGAATTTGAAGGAATGAATGAAAGTTGTGAAGTGTATTAGTTTCCTGAGATTGCCATAAACAAAATATCCACAAACTGGGTTTCTTAAAACAGCAGAGACTTATTTTCTCACAGTTGTGGGGGCTTGAAACCAGAAATCAAGGTGTCAGCAGGACCATGCTCCCTCTGAAATCTGAAACATGTAAGGGAGAAACTTTCCTTGTCTTTTCCAGCTTCTCGTAATCCCAAAAATTCTTTTTTTGCTTAACAATTCATTCCTTTCTCATTTTACTATAAGCAGCAAGGAGAAACGAGGCTGTACCTTTTAAACTTTGCTTGGAATATCTTCCCCTAAATATCTAAGTTTATAGCTTACAAGTTTTACTCTCCTCCCAACAGCAGAAGACAATTCAGCCAAGTTCTCTGCCTCTTTATAGCAAGATCATCTTAACTCCAGCATCTAATAACACGTTACTTGTTCCATTTGAGACTCTGCCAGAGGTACCTTTAACATTCATATTTCTAGTAATGTCTGTTCAGGAAAATATATTTGTATAGATGACAGAGGCTTTCTCTATAGCTCTCTTCTTTCTGAGCCCTCACCAGAATTTCCTTTAACATTTATATTTCTACTAATAATCTATCCAAGGCAATTTAGGCTTTTTTCTAGCAAGTGCCCCAAATTCTCCCAGCCTCTATCCATTATCTAATTCCAAAGCCATTTCTACATTTCTGGATATTTGTTATGATATCCCCCCCATTTTCTGGTACCAAGTTCTATATCAGTTTTCTAGGATGATCACAACAGTAGTACAAACCAAGTGGCTCGAACAATAGAAAAGTATTCTCTCACAGTTCTGGAGAGGAGATATCTGAAATCAAGGTGTCATCAGTACCACATCCCTCTGGGACTCTGAGGAGAATCCTTCCTTGCTTATTCCTAGCTTCTGGGGTGGTCCTCAATCCTTGGCATTCCCTGACCTGAATTGCATCACTCCATTCACTGTCTCTGCTGTAACACAGCATTTTCCATGTGTATCTCTGTCTTCATGAGACATTTTTCTTTTCTTTTCTTTTCCTTTCTTTTCTCTTTAAGTGAAAAAGCAGGGTTTATTGAGAGGACAGAAAAGCTCCCGCAGTGGGAGGGGACCCGAGGGGGTTGCTTGGCATTTTTCTCATAATGACCCCAGTCATATTGAATTAAGGCCCAACACGTCTCTTCTTAACTTGATTATATCTCCAAGGATCCTATTTCCAAATAAGGTCCTATTTTTAGGTGGCGAGAATTAGGACTTTGATATATCTATTTTTTTAAGTAAAAATCAAGTCTTTAATCACTATAATAGCATAGTAAGAAGCTAAATAGGAAAAAGTGATGATTCCTGAATGCCTTCTCCTTCCCCCATGGAATGGCTTCAGGCAAGAGGCAGATGGACCAGAAAAGACTTGAGGATCATTTTACTGCTGAGAGAGGCTCCAAAAATTGTACATGTCATTTTATGGACCAAAGTTTCCAGGGGGGAGGAGAAGGTAGGGTTAGGAGTGGAACAGTGCTGAGCCAGAGTGGGGGGAAATGTCTTTAAGGTTCCCCCCTGCCTGCTCCCCAATAGGAGGTGCCTGGTAAAGATGCTGGCCTGGGAAGCCCTGATAAAGAGGTCTCCGAAGGAAGAAGGCACCTGGGCAGGGAATGCAGCTATGAGTAGGAACACAGGGAGCCAGGGGGCCCTGAGCCTTTGACAGCAACTCCCTTCAGAGACTGCAGTGCATGATGGCGGCACCCCAGGTGTGGTGTGGGAAGGGCAACTTTCCCCCATGACTCCTATCAGGCAAGGCCTTTGTAACTACCTAAAGATTTGATATAACTTCATGCGGGACATAAGTCCACCCTAACAATAAGTATGTCAAGTCTTTATGTATCGCTTCTCAACTCCAAACTTGCCATTCAATAGATGTTCTTTAATAATGGTCAGTATCCCTTTAAGCTCCCCTTCTTTAAAGTGAAGATGATGCTGAGCTTTCTGCTGGAGTGCATTGTGGGAAGGAGGCGCACTCTTGCGGGTTTTGCCTGCTGCACAGGGGACTAGTGGAGGGTATGAGGACTTCCAGTGGCTCTGACCCAGCCACATGCCCAGAGCACATACTCCCTCAGCAACACTGAGCCTTTGCCTGGCTGATGGTCACCCATCAGCAGGTTTTCTGACAGGCACATCGCAAGCTCCTGCTCTCCTGCCATCACAGACCCCTGATTCCCTCTTCAAGCCCACACCCGGCTCTCCTGCAGCCAAGAGAGTCACCACTCTTGCTTCCATGCCACTGCCCTTTCTACTGGCCAATGCATGACTCACCTATACCCCAGTACCTCCAACCATTTGCACACTCACACTACCAGTTGCTGATTGCCTGTACCCCATCTGTATACCAATGGGTTGCTTGTGGCTTGTCTGGTGACTGCAGACCACCTGCTAGCTGGACAAACAAGCACATTTCTTTGCTAACCAGTGAGCTGAACTACACCTTTTCCAATGAAGTCTGAATCTACGTTCAGGAGGTTGAAGTAGGAGGATCACTTGAGCCCATCAGTTTGAGGCTGCAGTGAGCTATGATCATGCTGCTGAACTCCAGGCTGGGCAATGTAGCGATACTCTGTCTCTAAAAATGATACACCCACTTCTAGTTTAGCCTTCCTTGGGTGCGCTCCCTCAGCATCAGGGTGCCATATAGAGATTTTTAAGATATCTTCTAGTTAGTCTTTCATCAGAATTCAATAACTATTTACACTAAACTTCTCTTTAACTTATTGTGTGGTTTCTATCTCGTGATCGTACCCATACTGATACAATAAGAATTCATGCAGACCTTTTTTTTTTTTTTTGAGTTAGAGTCTCATTCCATCACTCAGGCTGGAGGGCAGTGGCACACTCATGGCCACCCCAGCGTCAGCCTACTGGGCTCCAGCAATCCTTCTGCCCTAGCCTTCCAAGTAGCTGGAACTACAAAAACGCGCTACCACGCAGGCTAATTTTTTTTTTTAATTTATTGTATAAATGAGGTCTTGTCAAGTTGCCCAGGCTGTTCTCCAACCTGTGGGCTCAGGCAATCCCCATGCCCTGCCCTTGCAGACTTTTTGTATGTCTACTAGATCAGCACCACAATGGACCCAGATAATAAAATAATGGCATCTTGGAGTTAGGAAGCAAAACAAGAATTTGAATGCAGCTCCTCCTTTCAACATAGGCATCCTTTTTAACATATAATTTTGGGGGTACGATCTACATACACTCAAGTACACCTTTGGGAAAGCATGCAAGGCAATGAGTTCTGACAGCTGTATAAACCTGCGAAAGCACCACCACAATCAAGATGCAGAATACTTCCGTCTTCAACAGATTCCTCATGACCCTTCACAATCCATTCTCTCCCATCACCTTCAGCCCCAGGCAAACACTGACCTGCTTTCTCTCACTATAGATTAGCTTTCATATACCGGAATTTTGTGCAAATGAAAATCACACTGCATGAACTCTTTTGTGTCTGGCTTCTTTCACACAGAGTAACAATGTTGAGATCCATCGGTGTTGTTCCAGTATCAGCAGTTTGCCCCTTCTTAATGCCTATCAATTCCATTGTATGGATTATGAGAGTTTGTTTATCCCAAGGTTTCTCAGCCTTGGCATTATTGCCATTTGAGCCAGATAATTATTTGTTGCCCTGTGCATTATAGGATGTCTAGCTGCATCCTAGGTCTCTAACTACTGGATGCTTAAACCATCTCCCTCCCCCACTGTGATAAACATAAATGTCTCCAGATATGGTCAAATGTCCCCCTGGAGAAAAAAAAAATCCCTGGTTGAGCACCCCCTGGTTCATCTACTCACCTGCTGATGTACATTAAATTATTTCCAGTTTTAGGCTACCGTGAATGAAGCTACTATGAACATTTGTGATTATGTATAATGTTTCCTTTTATGGCATCCATGAGAAACAATTTTCCAGCCTCTAATTAAACACTTGTGACAGTGTATGTTCACCACTTTGTAAAACAGCTAGTTCTGTAACTGGACACTACAATGTAGTTCCCAAGATTTTTCCTACATGAAGGAGGAATCCTCTCTCCATTGCTCTATGCTGGAGTAACATCTTAGAGTAACATCTGATGATCCTGTGGCCACTTTCATGTGATACCACTCTAAATATTGATTATCTTATTTCTCCTCTGATTTTTCTTTTCCCTTAAGGATAAAAATGTTTGGTTTCTTTGGCCTTCCTTCATATACCACAGCTTTTAAAATCATACTATTCTGTTTGCCTTCTCCAGGACACATGTCACTTGGCAATGACACTTTTAGAGTACAATATTTAAAATGAAATCAAATA
Source organism: Tarsius wallacei (assembly GCA_963574415.1). Classification (NCBI taxonomy): domain Eukaryota; kingdom Metazoa; phylum Chordata; class Mammalia; order Primates; family Tarsiidae; genus Tarsius; species Tarsius wallacei. The sequence goes on from CAUYQG010258051.1 coordinate 23,103, forward strand.
CTATATATTAGTAGAATAAAAAGATGAATGTTCATACTCATTAAGTAAAACTGTTCTACCTAATGTGGTTTAGTAAATTCGTGGTCAAGTCACTCTGTCTCCAATTTTGTTCATGGAAAATGCAATTAATCAGGGTCTCCTTTATTCCATACTTGTACAACTATTTGGGAGATGGTGCAGATAGAAGATTTCACATTTATCAACATTGCCTTTCATCTTGTTGACATGAGCCATCATTCCAATATGCCAGGGTTAATTTGAATCTTCATTTTGTCATTCACTGTAGTAGTTTAGCTTTGTGACATCCAGAAATTGATTTAGAATAATCTAAGTCCTCTTCTATGTTTTAAAATGAATGCTGAAGAGGAAAATCCAAGGACCCTGTTGGCTTTCACTGATTTGGTATGCATCTATTCATGGTTTTCTAAAAACCCTGGTGGCTACAAAAAGGAGAAGTTGTGATTAGGGTTGCCCAGGAAGAAACCTTTGGTTTCTGCATAATGAGTGTTTTCTTTTCTTTTCTTTTCTTTTTTCATGTGTAACCCAAAGTACGACCTTTGTTTCTTCTTTCCAAAAAGTTCATGGTCTAACAAGTCTCTTAACCATGGTAGTACAACCTGAGAAACGGGTAGAAAGCAAATGGAGAATGTAGTCAGAGAGAAATGCAGAGATCTGCAGCTTGCATTATGCAAAGAGCAAATATTGGGGCAAAAGAAACTTTTTAGAAAAACTTATGGAGAGGCGGTACCTAGAGCATGATTTTTGAAAGTCTGCAAGGACCATGAGCTCTCTGCAGAGAAGATGAAAAATAGCCGTAAAGAAGCAGTCATTGGAACCGAGATGAACATGAGACCCAGGCAGTGGAAACCCATGGGAAGCAAGTGGGGAAGGCTGAACCAGGGGTGGGAAGGAAGGTGCTGGAAGGACAAGGAGTGACTAGCACAGGCTCCAGAGGCAGAAGTCCTGGAATCAAACCCTCACCATCCCTGTGGCAACTGTGTGACCTTGGGCAAGGTGAGTGGCCACTTTCTGCCTCAGTTTTCTCTCCTATAAATAGGAACCATGCTAACAGGTGTACCACATTGATGGAAGAATAAATGAGATAAGTCTTCTAAAGCCTTGAGATTGCCATAGACAACTAGGTAGACATTTTCATTACCCATTAGCTAAGTATGTCAGTAGTTTCTCAGTGAAGGCAGAACGAAGAGTGAATAATTGTCATGTTCCATGTTGTAGTTCCATGTCAGATGAACTAGTTAGTAAACTCAGTAGTTCACTGAGCAAGGATTCAGAGAATATTTTAGAATTTTTGTCTTCTTGGTAAAATCTTTAGTCATAAAAATGCTTCCAAAGTCCTAGCTAGAGCAATCAGATAAGAGAAGGAAATCAGGGATATTCAAATAGAAAAAGAAGAAGTTAAGTTATCCCTCTTTGCAGACGACATGATTCTATACCTCAAAAACTCAAGAGATTCTGTCAAAAACCTCCTTGCACTGATAAAGGACTTTTGCAAAGTCTCGGAGTATAAAATAAGTGTGCAAAAGACAGCCTCATTCCTATATACCAACAATAAACAAACAGAAACCCAAATGAAAAGCACAATCCCATTCACAATAGCCACACACAAAAAATGAAATAACTTAGCATCTTCCTAACCAGAGAAGTCAAAGACCTTTACAATGAAAACTACAAAACACTGTTCAAAGAAATCAAAGATGACACAAACAAATAGAAAAGTATTCCATGCTCATGGACTGGAAGAATCAACATTGTTAAGACATCCATCCTACCCAAGGCAATCTACAGATTTAATGCCATGCCCATTAAATTACCAGCAGCATTCTTCTCAGACTTGGAAATCACAATACAGGAATTCATATGGAAACATAAACGACCATGAATAGCCAAAACAATCCGCAGCAAAAAAAAAAAAAAAAAGCAGGAAGTATCATGCTCCCAGACTATAAACTTTATCATAAAGCTACAATAGTCAAAATAGCCTGTTATCGGTACAAGAACACGCATATAGACCAATAGAGTAGGACAGAGATTCCGGAAGCAAAACCTCAATTTCTCAACCAACTCATCTTCAACAAAACCTCCACCACCAACCACTGGGGAGAGAAGAACCTATTCAGTAAATGGTGCTGGGAAAACTGGCTGACCACATACAGAAGATTAAAACAAGACCCCTTCCTATCACCATACACAAAAATAAATGTAAAACCTCAAACTATAAGAACCTTAGAAAACACAGGAGACACCCTTCTGGAAATTGGAACTGGAAACCAATTCCTGATCAAAACCCCAAGTGCTCATGCCATAAGAGATAATATAAACAAGTGAGACCTCATCAAACTGACAAGCTTCTGCAAAGCCAAGGAAACCATTGAGAGAGCGGGGAGACAGCCCACAAACTGAGAAGTAATATTTGCCAACTGTATATCTGACAAAGGCCTAACATCTAGGATCTACAAGGAACTCAAATGAGCTGAAAAGAAAAAAGCAAACAGCCCCATTACAAAGTGGGCAAAAGATATGAACAGACACTTCTCAAAAGAAGACATGCGAGCAGCCAACAGATACAGCCTCACTAGTCATCAAAGAAATGCAAATTAAAACCACACTGAGATACCACCTAACTCCAGTCAGGATGGCCATCATCAATCACTCAAAAACCAACAAATGCTGGAGAGGATGCGGGGAAAAGGGAACACTTCTACACTGTTGGTGGCAGTGTAAACTAATATGGCCTCTGTGGAAAACAATATGGTGATTTCTAAAAGATCTAAAAATCAGCCTCCCATATGACCCCGCAATCCCCCTGCTGGGAATATACCCAGAGGGACTCAAATCACTCTATGAAAAAGATACCTGCACACATACGTTTATTGCAGGATTAGTCACAATAGCAAAAACATGGAACCAACCATGCTGCCCATTGAAAGAGGACTGGATAAAAAAAAAATGTGAGTCGGGCTCGGTGGCTCAGCCTGTAATCCCGCGCCTTGGGAGGCTGAGGTGAGTGGATTGCCTGAGCCCGCGGGTTCGAGACCCGCCTGGGCAACTTGGCGAGACCTCATCTCTGCAATAAATCAAAAAATTAGCCGGGCATGGTAGCACACGCCTGTAGTTCCAGTTACTTGGAAGGCTGAGGCGGAAGGATCGCCGGAGCCCAGCAGGTCGAGGCTGCGGTGGCCGGGAGCGGCCACTGCACTCCAGTCTGGGCGACAGAGTGAGACTCCA
>CAUYQG010258057.1:0-11704 GCA_963574415.1 Tarsius wallacei
GCACACGCCTATAGTTCTGGCTACTTGGAAGGCTGAGGCAAAAGGATCACTGGAGCCCAGCAGGTCGACGCTGGGGTGGCCATGAGCGTGCCACTGCACTCCAGCCTGGGCAACAAAGTGAGACTTCAACTAAAAAAAAAATTATATATATATATATAATTTCGTGTCTCTTGAAGATAATGATTATACACTATCCAAACTGGCTTTTGTTACTGTTGTTTGCTATATTATCTGTTTCTTTGGGTGTTAATTCCTGTATATGTTGAGTTTAGAGTTATGCTACCCAATACAGCAGAGCCTTAATATTTAAATTTAAATTCATTGGCTAGTCATGGCTCACACCTATAATCCTAGCACATTGGGAGGCCGAGGTGAAAGGATTGCTTTAGCCCAGGAGTGTGAGACCAACCTGGCAACATAGAGAGACCTCGTCTCTACAAAAAATAAAAAAATTATCCAGGTGTGTTTCCAGCTACTTGGGAAGCTGAGATGGAAAGATTGCCTGAACCCAGGAGGTTGAGACTGCAGTGAACCATGATGATTGTATTCTGGCCTGGGCTACAGAGTGAGACCCCCCAACTCAAAATTAAAAATAATAATAATAAAATTTAATTTAAAATGTAGTTTCTCAGTTGCAACAGCCACATTTCAAGCACTCAACAGCCACCTGTGGCATGTGGCTACCTATGTGCAGCTCCAATATAGAATATGTCCATCATCACAGAAAGTTCTATTGGACACTATTGGCTTAGAGTTACTTCCTATCCTGGTTTCATTTTTCCTTAGATTATTAGTGATTCTGGATGTTCTGCTCATCCTTGTCAGCTTTCTACTCACTGTAGCCTGTCTCTGGCTGTTGAGAGAGATGAGGGGTCTGCTGGCACCTTTCTCCCTGCCGAGGGCTCTCCACTCCTCTCCCAGAGCCTCGGCTGCTTGGAGTATTCCTTGTCTCTCTGGCCCCAGCACCCTGGGGCAAATCCACTGCTACCAACTACTGGACACATGTGTTCAGGGTCGCCCCTGGAACCTCCTCAGGTTTTCCTGAGTCTGTTGTCTCAGGCGTGGAGTTCTCCAGATCGCTCATTCCTCCACCACAGTCTTCTCCTTCATGTTTCCTCCAGTTTTATTTCTTTATGGCTCCGATGCTGTTTATCTTTATCTTTCAGAGATCCAACATTTGTGACCTGCTAATGGTTCGCTCTTGTTTTCTCACATCCTTAATAGATTTTCCATTTAATTTGTTCCAATATTTTTCTGTGTGGATTGGGGCAGGAGAGAGAGTCTTCTGCCAGCTTGACCCAAACTTTAGCAGTGCCTATGTATAAGCATCTCTACTCCTCGTATACACGTTTCATAACTAATGGTCGGAAACCTGATCATTCCCGATGATGATTGTATTCCGGCCTGGGTGACAGAGTCAGACAGGTGCTGGGCTGGCTGCCTTGGAATCACCTGAGGGTCCTTGAGCTCCACTCTGGGGGGCTTGGAATGCACAGCCTGACTCAGGAATCATTGGCCTACTAAGCGGGGTAAGTGGGAAACAGGCTCACGTACTGAAGAGAGGCCACCTCCTTTGCAAGCTAGTTTGTGGCCAATGTGCAGATGCCCACGATCTCTAATGGCCAAGTCACTCTGTCTGTGAGTGCATGGGACGCTGGGTAGGTGCGGAGATGGGGGAGTCTATGGGACTTGTTGTACTTAGGACTGAAGGAGAATGAAGAATTGCAAAACCTGCTGGGGAGAACTCAAGGACAAGAGAGATACAAAAAGCACAATTGAATGGAATTAAAATGAATGATTGCTGCAGGCCTCTCTCCCTCCCACAGCGATATCAACTATGCAAACCCCAGAGATCAAAATGGGGCCAGAAAATCCCCCACCTAGAGAGTTTTTAAAAAAACTTTAATTGCTATCCTACCGAGGGGCCCAACTCCAGCTTTGAGGAGATATATTTACTGGTTAGATTTGCAGTAATGATTATTATTGTTACTGTAAGAAGAATACACTCATTGTCTCCAGTGAGCTCATAATGCTGCACAAACATGACCTCATTTCTCCTCTGAACGGGGCAGGTATTGTTAACTCTGTTTTCCAAAAGGACACGGAGGTCCACTGCGGTCCGATGCCTTGAGCAAGGCCACACATCGAGAGGGACGGAAGGTGGAGCCAGGCCTCGGCTACTCCTGCTGGGTCCCAGAGCTCTTGCACTGGTCTAGGCTTATGTGTCTGGTCATTCCTTTGATTTCCCTTATGGTCACAGAGCTGGTTCCAGAGATCTGAGGGGATCAGAGAGGTCAGGGTCACCAGCTCCAGATAGCAGGGGAGGAATAATCATGACCTTTTGGTGGCTCAGCCAAATTCAGACTGCATGCTCAGCAATCCAAATCCTCTCTGGTTTGGCACCAGTTTGTTTCCTCCCTCCCTCCCTCCCTCCCTCCTTTCCTCCCTCCTTCCTCCTTCTCTCCTTCTCTCTTTCTTGAATTGGGGCTCACTCCATTGCCCAGGTTGGAGTGCAGTGGCGTAATCACGGCTCACTGCCGCCTGGGCTTAGGTGATCCTTCTGCCTCAGCCTCCCGAGTACTGGGACTACAGGTGTGTACCACCACATTCAGCTAAGTTTTTAAATTTTTTTGTAGAGACGAGGTCTCATCATGTGGCCCAGACTGGTCTCAAACTCCTGGACTTAAGCAATGCTCCCACATCGGCCCAAAGTGTTGGGATTACAGGCATGAGCCACTGTGCCCGGCCTGACCCCAGTTTTACTAAACTCTAACCCAGCTGACTTCTCTCTCCCCTTCCTCAACAACTTAGGGGATTCAAGTACTTTGCCTCAGACTGAAAATCACATGCACACCAGATTTGTCTGCCCCACGACATGTTCCTGCTGTCTGCATGTCCCTTGGGTTAATCACAGTATTTTTTGGCCACTGTGCTATTCTTTGGGACTTTGGTTCTGCCATTTCCTAAGCCCTGTTCCAGCAGAAGCCCCACTTTAAGATGACGCTGGGTGCTGTGTGAAGGATAGATTCTTGGGCCCCAAGAGTGGAATTCGGGAGACCACCTGGAAAACCATTGAATTCAACTTCATATAGCTTTTGCATTGATCCACTGGAACCTCTCTCTGTGTCTGAAACCTTATCCTCCCTGGTCTGGGGTCTCTGCTTTCTGTTGGGTGACAGACAGCCAACCAGCCCAACTCACCTTCCAAGAAGCCCCTTTGTATTTTCTTTCTTTTTGAGTTGGGGGTCTCACTCTGTCACCCAGGTTGGAGTGCAATGGCACCATCACAGCTCACTGCAGCCTTGACCTCCCGGGTGCAATCAATACTACTACCTCCCAAGTAGCCAGGGCTACAGGTCCATGCACCACAGCGCCCAGCTAATTTTATTTTTTTTTGAGTTGGAGTCTCACTCCGTCACTCAGACTGGAGTGCAGTGGCACACTCACGGCCACCCCAGCGTTGACCTGCTGGGCTCCAGCAATCCTTCCACCTCAGCCTTCCAAGTAGCCAGAACTATAGGCGCGCGCTACCATGCCCAGTTAATTTTTTATTTATTGTAGAGACAAGGTCTCGCCAAATTGCCCAGGCTGGTCTGGAACCCACGGGCTCAGGCAATTCACTTGCCTCAGCCTCCCAAAGTGCTGGATTACAGGCTGAGCCTAATTTTTAAATATTTTGTAGAGATGAGGTCTCACTAAGTTACCCAGGTTGGTCTTGAACTCCTGGGCTTGAGCAATCCTTCCACCTTGGCCTCCCAAAGGGCTAGGATTACAGACGTGAGCCACCAAGCCTGGTCCCCTTTGCATTTTGACCGAGGACTTCTGGAAACAGTCATAACCCGAAAGGACAGTCAGACTGGGAGTCATGCCCAGACACCACTGTGCAGAGCCACCCGCTCTACAGGTTACACCGACCAGCTCTAAGCATGCCCTCTGCCCCGTAGTCACAGCCAGCCTTTGTCATGCCAGTTGTCGCCAGCTCTGCACCCTCCTCTCTGAGCTCGAGAATGCCGGGCCTGGGCGGGCTGCAGAGGAGTTGGGCACTGAAGGCATGTGACCCCGGGCACCTGCTGTGAGCTTATGAGTATTTACACCAGCGCGTAAACCTGTCCTTTACAGCCTGGGCAAGTCATTTACAACACTGAGTTAAAGGGATCTCCTCTTGACCCTTCTTCCCCAACTTGAGGTTGGTTTTAAGATTTAGGAGAGACATGATTGAGCTCTGGTGACAATCATGGGAGGTCTGTGGATGAGGAAGCATCCCCAAGGAGGATGGGATGGGGATTCCTCAGGGGCAGGGCTGGCCAAACCAATGTATCTTCCTCGCCCTAGATATGGCTCAGTCTTCTTTCACAGTCATATAAAGGTTGTTAACCTTTTGGGTGTGTGTGTGTTGGGGAGATATTGTGGACATTTTGAAGGAAGCAATAGAAAACCTCTTTGTGGAAAAAGTGACCAGTGGGGACAGAAGTTTAAAAATTTAGGAGACTCCCAAGTTTCCTTGAAGCCTATGTGACAATATGAACTAATTCACACCAACATGTAAATGACTAACAAGGTTCAGTATATTTCCACTTGAATGGAAGTAAAGTCCTTAAACCAAATAAACTGGAGCTGTTATTGGGGGGAACTTGTCTACATCTGTGGGTTGAGATACAGTCTACAGAGAATGGACAAGCATCTCCTAACTTCTGAAATCTGTGCCTATCCCTGCCATTCCTATGCATAAAACAGAGTTGGGGGTGAGGACACAACAGAGGGAGGAGGGGCAACAGGAGTTGTGTTTAGACTAATTTGGAATCCAAAGATCGCCTGAGACTCCACTCAGTGGGGCTTGTTGGGACCTGGGTACCAGATCTTCCTGGTCAACCCAAAGCATCTTATCTTGTTAATGGGCCAATAAAAATTAGGGGGACAAAGGCCAAGCCCTAGCAACTCCAATGAATCCCCTCTGCGAGAGTGAGCAAACTCGTAAAGAGTTCCACTGAACAAACGGAGAATCATTGCGTTCCATTAACTTTAATAGAGCCCATTAGGTTGGCTTCCAAAGGCTGAGGGACATCAGTGAGAAAGCCAGAGTCATCATCCAGGCTGAGGAGCAGGCCGGCTCTCATGGACTCCCCCTGTGTCCCCCAGAGCCAAGCTGGGAGCGGCTGCTCTTACTACAGTCCAGCAGGACATCCTGGCTACACAGGCAAGGAGTCCAGGCCTCAGGGGCTAATTCTTCCCTGACAGGATGGGGAAAGACAGGGACAAAGAGCTTAGGGCAAACCATCTCCAGGCTTGGGCAGGCCGCCTGGTACTGGGCACCCACACAGAGGCCTCTCCGAGGTACATTGCAAGTCCAGCTTCAATGCCCAAAAACCCCCACTAAAGGATCCCACCAACCCAGAGCCCGGCCTGAGGGCCATTGTCAGTGCTGGCCACACCCCATCATCCTCCTTCTCCTCCACCCCAGATGTGTCCAACACCAGAAAAACTAAAAACAAACAGGGCCAGCAGAAAACACAACACCAAACGAACTTGCCTCCCATTGTCCTCTGCAATCAACCAGGGTCCGGAGCCAGAGGCCGCTGGCCTGGAAAAGCCCCAAGGGCTCCTTGAGCTAGGCCCCTGGGCGGAACCTCCTTCCAGGGCAGGGTCTGCCGTGCCTCCTCCCCTGCTGCCTCCTTCTCTTTCTCTTTCTCTTCCTTCTCCATCTCTCTTTTCTTTCTATCCATTATTTTCCTCTCTGTCACTCCTTTCTATGTCCCTTTTCCTGCTTTCTCCATTCTCTTCTCTTCAAACATCCGTGATTAAATCAACTCACTAAACAATCAACACCTCGAAGAAATTCTGCAGTGCACACGAAGCCAATTCGTGAGGCAAGCCAGTCGTGCTGCCACTTTGCTGTTACATCATCGGAGTCCTCGGAGCCTATGCAACAATATCAGTCCCTTAGCATCTGATGGAAACAGGCTCTGCATTGCCTGGCCCCCTCCACCTTCAGAGCTTCCTCCCTCTCCCCAAAATACTTGTCCCTGATGGGACCAGTGCTAATTCCCCCAATACATTCTCCCTCCAAGTCCTTGCTCACCTCCTTCCACCACCTGGAAAGCCCTCACCCTCTTCACCCGACTCCACAGATGGTGATTCTGTGTGTTCTTTGAGGTCAGCTTTAAACCCTCTCCTCCTCCACAGAGTCGGCCCCATGCTTCCAGCTGGAATTAAACTGTCCTCTTTATGCCCTCATTAGAATTGTATGTTGGCACCTCCATATTTGGGCATTTACCACACTCTGTCTTATATTCTAATTATTTAGATGCGGATTTCTCTCTCCTACCAAATTATAAACTTGGAAGGAGAAACCAAGTCATCTTTGAATCTCCACGTCCTTTAAGTCTCTGGCACAAGGTAAGTGCACATAAACATCGAGTTTATGGTTGTAAATAAACACACATACAATAATTCTACATCTTAACTTCACCAATCTGGGTCCATCTCGTTTATAATAATTTTATTTGCAAATTTTTGTTTGAGGCACTGGGTTCCCTGAGGTCTGATTCAAGGACTTCGCCAAGGGCTGGAGGATGGTATGTTAGATGGCGGCACCTACTGGTGAAGAATGGCATTACATCTCAGATCTGCCAAAGAGAAGCCACCGAATTTCTCAGTTAATCCCAGCAGTGCTGGACCGGGGACTGGAGGCAGAGGGAAAAGGCAGAAGAGAATAACATCTTCTCTCTCCTTAGTACCCCTTAAACTGATCAAGGGGTGGATGATTGCTGAGTCAGGGCCTGGGTCCCTGGGAAGAGCTCGTTTTCTAGCACACTACAGCTTCTTGAGGTCTGGATTTTGCAGGACCAGAGCAGGAGACCAAGGAATCTCAGCCTGTGATGCTCCTTAGCTTTCCCAAGTCAGCTCAGAGAAGAGGTGGCATGAAGAAGGGAGAGCCTCTTGCCGGGAAAGGGAGGCAACGTCTTGTAAAGCTATCAACACTTAGCACAAGTACATCTCTGGCAAACATTCCAACAACCCCTAACTTACTGCAGGTCTTCAGTTCCTTCTAGAAGGATTTTCAGTCCTATGGGAGCCCTTCTCTGAAAATATAATAGAAGCTGTTGGGTAACTGAGCTTTGTTTTACAGCCATTCACTTTATGGTCTACTTGAAGCTGGTCCATGAATGCCTTGAACTTTGCCCCAGTGCTTCCATCCATCCTTTCTTTAATCCAGGGTACCCATAGAAGTCATACTGGTAGATGGAGAGGTAGGTCCTCCTCCTCCTCTCCATCTTTTTCTCTGGAAAAGGATCCCAGTGGGGATCTGGGGCAAGACAGTCATAAAGAAAAAAGGTGGAGCACAGAAGCCAAGTTAGCTCTTAGTGAAGTCAGGACGTTCATTATGAGTGGTCCTATAGCCCCCTCCCCTGCCACTCACAACACTTTTTTTAAGTTAGGGTTTCACTCTGTCACCCAGGCTGCAGTGCAGTGGCACGATCATGGCTCACTGCAGCCTCAAACTCCTGAACTCAGGTCCTCTAACCTCAGCCTCCTGAATAGCTGGGACTACAGGCATGTACCACCACACCTGGCTTTTTTTTTTTTTTTTGGTAGAGATAACATCTCACTATGTTGCCAGGTTGGTCTCAAAACTCCGGGGCGCAAGCAAGCCTTTTACCTCAGCCTCTCAAAGTGCTGAGATTATAGGTGTGAGTAACTAAGTTTTAATTGGCAGAGGTTTAATCCTGTCACCCTTTCTCACAGAGATATTTGTACTGGAGGGCCAAAAAACATAAGATTTAGCTCAAAGGAGTGACTATCTAATGATGGAATTTTAAGCATCAGTAGGAAAGATCTTTGATGAGGTGGCAGAGAATCCCCCAGGAACTCTCCAGTGGCTTCATTCAGGATTCTGCCTCCTGAATCTGCCTCCCCAGAGTTCAGATGGGAGCTGCCAGTGGACCACTCTGTCTGCTTTGGCCCCAGAACTCTGATCGTTTCCATCACTCGTGCTGCTTCTTGCCCAGACTCCTGCTCCCAGCTGTTTTACCCAGCTTCCATCATCCAGTTCTTCAGACCTTTGGGGAGATCCTGAGCTCTGGCTTGGGAGGTTCTATCTCTGCACCTTTGTCTGAGAGTCTCTGGCCAGAGCCCCTTCCTAAGCCTCCTGCGTCTCCATGGTCTTTCTTCAGCTTGGGGTTTCCACATGGCCCATCCATCTATCACCCTCTCCTGCCCTTGGTCCTTTAGGGGGAACTGAAGCATCCTCAGATGGGTGGGAGGCAGGGAGAAAAGGTTAGAGAATGCTTCATTTCTCCTTGGGGTTTGCATGAAGGCATAATTCCTTCCTCATTGTAGTCACTCAAAAAATATCCACTGATCACAACTATGTGCCAGGCGTATACTTGGGGCTGAGGATACAGTGGTGACCCATATTGGGGGCGGTGCCCTCAAAGGTTTGATAGAGTAGTGGAAGGCAAATAGACCATTATAGTGCAACATGGCCAGGGCCATCACTGGGGTAGGTTTCAAGGGCCACTGAGCTCCGAGTCTGCTGGGGCAGTAAGACTTCCCAAACAAGGTACCATTTCATCTGGATTTGGTTTTTTTTGGTTTGTTTGCTTGTTTTTTAGAGACAAGGTCTTTATCTCTCACCCAGGCTGGAGTATGGTGGTGTGATCATAACTCACTGCAGCCTCAAACTCCTGGGCTCAAGTGATCCTTCCACCTCAGCCTCCTGAGTAGCTGGAACTACTGGTGTGCACCACCATGCCTGGCAATTTTTTAATTTTTTGTAGAAACAGGATCTCACTACGTTGCCCAGGTTTGTCTCAAACTCCTGGCTTCGAGCACTCCTCTCAACTAGGCCTCCCCAAAGACTGATATTACAAGCATGAGCCACAGTGTCCAGCCCTGAGCTGGATCTTGAAGGGCAGTAGTGGTTTTCTTTTTCTTTTTCTTTTTTTTGAGTTGGAATCTCACTCTGTCACCCAGACTGGAGTGCAGTGGCATGCTCCTGGCCACCGCAGCCTCGACCTGCTGGGCTCCGGCGATCCTTCCATCTCAGCCTTCCAAGTAGCTGGAACTACCGGTGCGCGCTACCACACCTGGCTAATTATTTTATTTCTTTATTGTAGAGACGAGGTCTTGCCAAGTTGCCCGGGTGGGTCTTGAACCCGCGGGCTTAGGCAATCTACTCGCCTCGGCCTCCCAAAGTGTTGGGATTACAGGCTGAGCCACCGAGCCCAGCCAGTAGTGGTTTTCCAGCTGTCAAGAATATGGTGTGTGGTATGCCAGGCATGGTGTGGCTGGTGTGCAGTGATGGTGCAATCAGAAGAGAAACATGAAATGTTGTTGGGTTGTTGGAGAGGAATGTTCAGGACTGGCACAGAGGCCACATACACCGTGCCAAGGAGCTAGAACTTAGCTCTGTCAGGCAGTGGCCCATGGGAGACTCAGAAAGCGCCTGAACTCTGGCAACAGCAAAAGGGATGGTCTTGAGGGATCTGGTGACCTGTTAGATGGAGAGGGGGACAGAGCAGTTAAAGATTCAGGAATCCAGCTGGGGCCACTTAGTGGGTTACAAAGCCATTAACCTCAAGACAGAGATCGCAGGAAGAGGGGTGGGGGAGGAATGTGGATAGGAACAATGACTTTGGGTGAGGGTGGCTTCAGCTTAAGGTCTTGAAAAATCCCACTGGAAGCATCTGTACATGGGCAAAATATATAGAGTAGAGAAAAAAGAGGCAGGAGCCAGAGCTGTAGACCTGCAAATGACACATAGAATCAGAGCTAAGGAGAGTGGGGTTAGAGATATGGATCTGGGGGTCTCAGCACACTGAAGGTGGCTGGGGCCACAGTGCCCTGCCAGGTGCTGTCCACCTGCTTTGTGCTGGGTTGTCCACACACAGCATGGTCAGTAACACTCAACAGTCTGCCTGGTCAGACTGATTCTCCCTCTCTTCCAGATGAGGAAGGTGGAGCGGGGAGGGGAAGACGCTTGCCCAGGCTCACTCATTGACAGGGCTGGGTTTTAAACTTGGGACTGTCTAACCCCAGAGCAGGTGTGCTTTCTGCCCCCTTTGCGTCCCTTCTAAGAGTCTCTAGGGAGGTCGTGGAGAGTGAGGGGTGTAAAGAGCCAGACTAGAAGCCCAGACTCTCCAGCATTTAAGAAGCCAGTGTGGGAAGAGTGGCCAGCAGGAGATGCAGGAAAAGAAAGGCCCAAGGAGGGAAGAAACATGTTCAGAGGTGTTGGATGATGCAGAGGTCAGGTGAAATAAGGACCGCCAGGCAGCTCGATATGGAAATATGGAAGTCACTGGAGACTTTGGGGAAGGGGTGGGAGGACCCTTTAGATCGTCTCAGGACAGGAGTGAAAGGAAAGCAGTGGAGACCAAGGGCAGGTGTGTTCCTCTGAGAGGCTGGTGGCCTAGAAGGATGAGAGACAGCCGGGTCCTCAGAAGGCTGTTGTTGCTGCTTTAGGATGTGCAGATCTACTGTGTTTACAGGAGGAGGGAAAGGAGCCGAGGCAACAGATTTGGGCGAAGGAGGTGGTAAGTGACAGAGTGAAGAGGGGCAAGAGGAGGGGGAATCCTGGTACATGCGTGTGGTGCTGGGCTTGGCCAAAGGGAAGAACCCCTCTCCCAGCAGTGGGAGGAGAAGGGGCTGGGGGCTGGGAGGCTCATGCCAGATGATCAGAGGTTTTGGATGATGCAGAAAGGTCAGGCCAGATAAGGATTACTGCGCACCCAGATTTGGTGATGCGGAAGTCACTGGAGACCTTGGAGAAGGGTGTTAGAAGGGTTCTGAAGCTGACAGGAGTTGAGTACCCTAGTTGGGGTCGGCAGAGGGGAGGGTAGCTGTGCAGAAGGGCCCAGGGCATGGGCCTGGGGCAGTCTGGAGCCTTGCCTTGTGACGTGCAGGAGTCTGGAACCACACACTGGTATTGATGCCAGCTGGCAGGATAGGGATTTTTGTTTCCTTCATGAAGCGGCTGGGGAGCAGGTGAAGAGGAAGCAGGTGGTAAAGTGATTCAGGTATGGGAGTGGGCAGGGAGGACAGGGTGGAGACACTGGGGGGAGGGACCAAGGGGACTAATCTGGAGGCAGCTGAAGTGGCCAGAGGAGAGGCTGGAACAGGTATGGCCAGCTCGAGCAGGCTACCTCCTCCCCGTGTCCTGGCAGGGCTGCCTGCAGACTGCTCTGGAAAGGCAGAGCCCTGGAGCAAGGCACTACTAGAATCCCAGGGCAGGAGCAGACTTTGAGGGAGGGTTGCTCCCACGCCTCTGCCCATACAGTGAAATGACTTCTGGGCCATCCTGAGTGAATGTGAAACAAGAACCAACCAGGGTCACCTGTCCACCAGCCTGTTGGGAGCCCGCCCCTCCCTCTTCTCTTCTACTTCTTCAGTTATTGTTCTGATTGTTCTCTTTTTGTCTTCATCTGTCAGTCACTGATTTTTGTTTATGTGGCTGTCTTGTCCATTGAGCCTTCTTGGATGACTAGCTTCTGTTTCCGCTGACTTTTTTATTTTTTATTTTGAGTTGGAGTCTCACTCTGTCGCGCAGACTCGAGTGCAGTGGCATGCTCCCGGCCACCACAGCCTCGACCTGCTGGGCTCCGATGATCCTTCCGCCTCAGCCTTCCAAGTAGCTGGAACTACAGGCACGCGCTACCACGCCCGGCTGATTTTTTGATTTTTATTGTAGAGATGAGGTCTCGCCAAG
>CAUYQG010258060.1:0-19612 GCA_963574415.1 Tarsius wallacei
TTAGCCAGGTATGGTGGCGCTCACCTGTGGTTCCAGCTAATTGGGAGGCTAAATAGGAAAAATCCCCTGAGCCCAGGGTGTGAGCATGCCACTGCACTCCTGCCTGGGCAACAGAGTATGACTCTGACACAAAAAAAAAAAAAAAAAAAAAAAGCACAAGAACCAGGTCTTCAGAATAGTCCATAATGAAGTTTTCACGGGTCAGTAGCAAAATGACTGAAATAACAACTTGGAAAAGCTTTTCATGGTTTTATACTATTTCCTTCCTATTTGCTTGGCATTAAAATTGGCCTTCCTTTTCTGAAATTCATCTTGGTTCTTTCTTTTGTGAAACTCTAAAAACCTATGCAGAAGAATGTAAGCCCCTGGTCCTAAACCAGGGGAAGTGAGGACCAGTTGAAAACCCAAACTTCGTCTGCATGTAGATTACTTATGAACCTAATCCTGATTTGTACCCTACATCTCTATAATAAAATAATTTTTGAAAAAGAATGTAATCCATGTGAGGGCAGAGACTATCTGTTTCATCACATACATCCTGGTGCTTAATATAATGTCTAGCATATAATAGGCATTGAACAAATGTTGCTGAAGAAATGAATAAGAAAGCAGCTGCTGTGAGTTTTCCTTTGCAAGATAAGAATGCAATAGGAAGTCATTTCATTGTACATTTAGTAAATGATATACTAGTTATCTACTGCTGTATAACAAATTATCCCAAATTTTAGAAGTTTAAAACAACACACACTAATTATCTGACAGTATCTGTGGGGCAGGAATCTGGACATGACTTGGGTGCTCCAGCTCAGGGTCTCTTACAAGGCTGCAGTCTTCTCAGGGCTGCACTGGGAAGGATCTACTTCCTAGCTCACTCACTTGACTGTTGGCAGGATTCAGTTCCTCATAAGCTGCTGTGTCAAGGTCACAGTTCTTCACAAGCTGTTGGCCAGAGGCCTCCCTCAATACTTTGCCATGTAGCCCTCCACAGAGATTCTTATAGTGTGGCAGCTTGCTTCATCAGAGTGAGCAACTGAGAGTAAAAAAAAGAGTGCCAGCAAATGAGAGCATAAGCAAGTCACAGTCTTCTATAACCTAATCACAGAAGTGACACCCTGTTACTTTTGCTGTACTTTACTTATTAGAAGGAAGTCATTAGGTCCAGTCCACACTCAAGAAAAGGGGATTATGCAAGGATCTAATTGTGAAATTTCTATGATCGTGGGGCCACATCAGAAGCTGCATATCAGAAACGCTGAGTAGACTGGCTGGTTTGATGTAGAATAAATGAAGAAATGGGTAGAAGCAGAAGTTGGGAAGCAGACTGAGGCCAGGCAGACCATGTAGGCTCTTGAAATGTTCTACATTGTCTGGACTTTATTCTGTTTCTTGCTACCACTCAAAGTGTGGTTCATAGATCGACAGTATTCCTACCACCTGGATACTTGCTAGAAATACAGAATCTTGGGATCCTATCACTGACTTACTGAATCAGAGTCTGTATTTTAACAAGTTCCTATGTACATTAGAATTTATGAAGTGCTGCTTTAGATCCTGAGAAAAAGAAAATAGCTTTGGAGAAAAGACTGAATATGAAGGGTAAAGGAGAGGGAGGAATAAATCAAAGATGACTCAATTTTTAAGTATAAAGGTAAGAACTTGGTCTGATCATGGCATTAGGATGGTCTTCAGAAGAATATAGCCTACCCTCAATATCAGTGGTTTCCACATGTATTCTGCATTAGAATCACCTGAGGAGCTTCTATAAAGTGGTGCTTAGCCCCTTGGAGAAATGGCTATTAATAACTCTAAGGATGGAGCATAGTGTAGTTCCAGAAAGTATGGAAGTGCTCAAAATCCAAAAGAACGAGGGTAGGTCAAAGGAACACTGTAGTCAAGCTTTAAGAGTTCCCAATGTCCAGAGCTGGAAATATTTGAGCAATAAAATAAATAACATAGCACTGGGTTTTAACTCAAAGTATGAAATAAATATCCATTAATCTATTCTGACATAAATGATTGAATAAATAAATGGGAAGAACCAAATCTTCCATACAGAAGAATTCAAATAATATATGTAGATATTCCACTCTTCAGGAGGTAGAACCTAACTTCCCCTTTTCCCCTTGAGTGTGGGCTGGACTGAGTGACTTATTTCTGAAGAAAAGTACAAAAGAGAAAAATAGTAACTTTGCAGTGAAGAAGTCGAGCAAACACTCCTTTGTCACATGATCAAAGTTAGCATGACTAGCATTAAGCCATGTTGATAGGATTCACCCTTTGAGGTGATAAGAATGGCACTTCATCTTTGTGGAGATCTTTCCCAAATCCTCAAATCCATGAGAAAAACATCAGATAAACCCAAAGTGAGGGGTAATATTACAAAAAATACTTGAACAATTCTATTTGTCAAGATCATGAAAAATAAAGACTGAGCAACTGTCACAGAACAGAGAAGTCTAAGGAGACATGATTACATGCAAGAGGGTTCCTGAATTGGATATTAATGGAAAAACTAGTGAAATCTGAATAAAGTCTGTAGTTCAGTTAATAGTAATGTACCAACGCGAATTTCAAAGTTTTGGCAAATGATCTGTAATTATATAAGATATCAACGTCAAGGGGAACTGGGTAAGACATACACAGGAACTGTGTCCTATCTTTACAATTTTTTTTGTAAATCTAAAATTATTCCAAAATAAAGCATTTATTTTATAACAAAACAATAAATATCTAGGCCTCATGTCTGAGGTTCTAATTTAATTTGTTTGGGTAAGGGCAGCGAATGTTTAGCACCAGTATTTTCTAAAAGTTCCCCTGATGATTCTGAAGTTCAGCCAGAGGAAACACTACTCTATACCAGTGGTTCTCCAACTTGCATGTGCATCGGGATTATCTGGCAGCCTTGTTAAAATACAGATTGCTAAGTCCCAACCCCACAATTTTCTTACTCATCCAGGGTGAGGTCTTACAATCTGTACCTCCTATATCTTCCCAGGTAACGCAGATTTTGCTGGCTCACACACTGGGACTACACTTTGAGAACCACCACTCTATACCAAAATTTTAAGCTGGTTTCTTCCAATTTCTTGGTGTGAGTTGTAAAGGTATACAAACTTCTATGAAAAGTAGCAGCATGGCATAAAACAGTGTGCCACAGTGGAAAGAGCACTAGTCTATAGCTCCAGAGACTTGGATTCTAGCCTTCAATTTGTCATCATCTAGTCATATGAACTGGATGAAGCCTTTAACCTCTGTTGGCATCATGCTTCTCATCTGCAAAATGAGAAACACAAAACTGGTTTAATGACTGTTAAATTGAAAAGCCTATTTATCTCTCAAGTTTTCAGGTTATCAAATAGTCCTGTTATTTCATTACAATTCTGTGAAAAGTTAACCCAATATTCATAAAGCATTAGTGGAAAGTTTTTCTCTCTTTAGGATTATGAAGCAATAAATACTATTTTTAATCAATTAGCCAAAACTAATACATTCCCCCATTCCATGTCATCCTGATACACCAAGACCAATGATGCTATCATTACCCAAATTATTTCTGAAACTTTTTAACATACATCAAAGCCAGCTTTTAGGCCTCACCCCCCCCCCCAAAAAAAAGTCACACTATTTTAAAAATCACACCTCAATGATTAAATCCAGCAATTTCCAGCTTTCTTACATTAACTACCAGACAGCCTCCAAATGACATTTGGTTATTTCCAAAAACGAAAATTACTCTAACAAGATAGAGTCTTAGTAATTAGGGTGAAGGAGGCCCATTGGAGAACTTGATAAAAGATTTATGGAATCCTCCCCAGAAAAAAAACCAGCAAACAAATTTTGCCAACAATTTTGATCCCTAGACTCCAGGTTAGAAACTTCTGATCTAGGTGGGGTGTGGTAGCTCACACCTGCCATCCCAGCACTTTGAGAGGCCAAGACGAGAGAATTGCTTGAGCCTAGGAGTTCGAGACCAGCCTGGGCAACATAGCGAGAGCCTGTCTCTACAAAAACAGAAACAAAAAACAGCTTGGCGTGGTGGCATGTGCCTGTAGTCCCAGCTACTTGGGAGGCTGTGGCAGGAGGATCGCCTGAGCCCGGAAGGTTGAGGCTGTGGTGAGCTATGAGCATGCCACTGCACTCCAAGCTGGGTGACAGTGCAACCCTGCCTCAAGATATGCAGAGGAGACTTGAAATAAAGCTTTTGAATCCAACTACTCTGAAGGAAAAAATGTATAACAGGAAAAGCAATGAACTCGGGAGTATGAATAAGGCAACTCAGGATTTTGATTTTGATTTGGCTGAGTTAATAACCAGTTTGGGGGTAAGTCTCTTACCTTCTAGTGTAACTTTTCTCATTTGCAAATTTAGAGGGAGAAAAAGGGAATGAGCTACATCACTAGTTCTCAGAATGTGTTCATTGGGTGAGCAGCATCACATAGGAACTCCTTTAAAAATGTAAGTTTTCAAGCCCCAGCCCAGACCTACTCAATCAGAAACTCTGGGGGTAGGACTTGACCATCAGTGTTTGAACAAGCCCTTATAGGGATTCTGATGCATTGCTCAAGTTTGAAAACCACCAAGCTAGATGAGCTCCAAAGTCCCTTTAAGCTCTCAAATTCTACAACTTATTTGGAAAGTATAAGCTTTGGTAAGTTAAAATACAAAACAAAAACCAATAGTCTCAGGTACATATGTTAAAAGAAAAATTCTTAATTCCCAAAGAAATAGGAATCTCTTAATCAAAGAATAGGAATCTCTTTTTTTCCTTTTATCCACCAAAGTAGCCTCAAATAATTCTTTATAAATACTATGTGTTAAAATCTGTACCTTTGGGGCCAATTCTGGCTAAAAACAAACAACAAAAGCAAAAGCAAAAAAACTTCCTGGGCCCAGAGGTAAATGGGACAGAAAACACTTGGTTCAACTTATCTTGAATAGTTCTTTCAGTCCTCTCTCCTGCTATTCAAACTGTCCCGTGGCTTTACTAACAAAGTAGTTAGGTAACTACTGGAATTTGTTTTTATCTAAAAGCAACAGGTATCCCAGTTTCAATCAAAATGTGCTCAAGACACCATAAGGACTTATCAAACAATGGTAAAAATAACTCTTCTATCTCAGTGCTAACAAAATACAGAATGATTTTGAAATTAATAAGTCCAATGATTAATGATTTTGATTTCAAATAAGTAGACACAGGTAACAGTGATTCTATGAAGGCTCTCACATCACAAGAAATTAGTAAAAGAGAAACACTCTGAGGAATGATTCTAAAATATACATTTCTACTTATCTGTAGGCATAGTTTTTAAAAAATTGAAGTCTTGGCCAGGGCCAGTGGCTCAGCCTATATTGCCAGCACTTTGAGAGGCCGAGGCGAGTGGACTGCCTGAGTCTGTGGGTTCGAGACCAGCCCTGGCAACTTGGTAAGACCTCATCTCTACAACAAATCAAAAAAATTAGCTGGGTGTGGTAGCGTGTGCCTGTAGTTCCCGCTACTGGGAAGGCTGAGGCAAAGGGATTGCCAGAGCCCAGCAGGTCAATGCTGGGGTGGCTGTGAGCGTGCTACTGCACTCCGGTCTGGGCAATGGAGTGAAATTCCAACTCAAAAAAATAAATAAATAAAACAAAAAATTGGAGTCTTAAAAAATGTATGTATTCATCATCCCAAGCAAACTAAGAAACAGAAAACCAAACATTGCATATTCTCACTTATAAGTGGAAGCTAAACAAAGGAATGCAGGCTGGGCTCGGGGGCTCAGCCTGTAATCCCACGCTTTGGGAGGCTGAGGTGAGTGGATTGCCCGAGCCCGCGGGTTCGAGACCCGCCTGGGCAACTTGGCGAGACCTCATCTCTACAATAAGTCAAAAAATTAGCCGGGTGTGGTAGTGCGTGCCTGTAGTTCCAGCTACTTGCAAGGCTGAGGCGGAAGGATCGTTGGAGCCCAGCAGGTCAAGGCTGCAGTGGCCGGAAGCGGCCACTGCACTCCAGTCTGGGCAACAGAATGAGACTCCAACTCAAAACAAAACAAAACAAAACAAAAAACAAAGGAACGCAAAGACATGGAGAGTGGTATAATGGACACTGGAGACTCAGAAAGGGGAGAGGGAGAAGGGGTAGAGGGACAAAAAAATCACCTATTGGGTACAATGTGCACAGGTGGGGGTGGTGCGTACTCTTAAAATCCAGACAAAAAACTCTTTGTATCCCCCAAAGGTATTGAGATTAAATTTTTTAAAAAAGCTCCCCCTGCAAAAAAAAATGTATATATTCAGTTCTATGTCCCAGCATTTTCTCTTACAATTGTTTTGCATCAAAGAACAAAATCACAGAGAAAGCTGCATGGCAGCACTCTTTGAAATGATAAAAACTGTGAAACTGGCATCAAATCTCCCACATTATTCAAACATTAAATCTTATTCACAGTTAAATGAAATGGTCACTATTTGAGATATTTCTCCATTAGACCACAAAGTTCCCAACTTTGGTAGTGGCTTTTTTTTTTTTTGAGTTGGAGTCTCACTCTGTCACCCAGACTGGAGTACAGTGGCACGCTCCCAGCCACCGCAGCCTCAACCTGCTGGTCTCCGGCGATCCTTCCGCCTCAACCTTCCAAGTAGCTGGAAATGCAGGTGCGCACTACCACGCTCGGTTAATTTTTTTTTTTTTGATTTATTATAGAGATGAGGTCTCGCCAAGTTGCCCAGGCGGGTCTCGAACCCGTGGGCTCAGGCAATCCACTCACCTCAGCCTCTCAAAGCATGGGATTACAGGCTGAGCGACCGAGCCTGGCTGGTAGTGGCTTTAATGAAGTAGAAAATGAAATACAATTTGCTTGCCTTCTCACACCAGTCACCTACAACAGTTAACTGTGGGCAGTTTTTATCCACTGATTAATGTTCACCAATAAAATAACAATAATGGCCACTACATAAACCAGCAAATCTCTAGAGCAGCACTGTCCACCAGAACTTTCTGTGATGATGGAAATGTTCTATATACTGTGCTTTTCAATGCAGTAAGTACCCTCTAGCCACATGGTGGCTATATGGCACCTGAAGTATTGCTAATGGGACTAAGGAACTGAATATTACACTTATATTTCATTTTAATTCATTTAAATAGCCACATATGGCTAGTAACTACCATAATGGGCAGTACAGCTCTAGAGTACCTAGGAGAAGAAACACATGCATACACATTTGTTTCACTTAATATCTAACATTTATTAAAAATTGAAGATTACAGAAAAGCATGAATAAGATTGGCTTCATTAAACAAGCCTCATTAACTTACCTTTGACTAATAAATGAAGATATTTAATACCACAAAAGGAATTTGAGGATAGAGTCTATTCCAACCTCTGAAATTAAAAACAAAAGCAGCTATTTTCCAAAGGAGAGAGCAACCACAGATCTCCCTCTAGTGGCAAAAGATAAAGTTGTTGCTGAAAAGCTGAATTGCTCCTCTACACATAAAACTGCTGACATTTCTCATAAATGTCTTATAAATTCAAAAGATTCTAGATCAATACGTAAGAAAAACAGGTCTTATTTTTTCAACAAAAATTAGACCTAATTTTCACTTACTATAAATGCTAACATTTCTAGAAATCTGATCTCTCAAAAAAAAAAAAGTTTTGCCAATGACATTTGGGAAATTGGGGCTTTCACGAAACAAAAGTTTATAGAGCCGAATCAAACTGTGAGTAAAAGAAGAGAGGGCAATTCTCTGTTGGTAAATGTTCTGGGATGGAACATGAAAGGAGCTGAGTCAGAAATATAAAGTAATAGGCAGCAGTGGAATTTGTAAAAACTCAAGGTACATCAAAAGAAGCAATAAAAATGATAATATTGTAAGAGTTCTTAACCAAAACAACACTCTTCATTCTGATTCTCCATTTTAAACGACAGCTCTGCCACATTGCCGGTTTTAATTACAACCATACATACATACATACTCATTTAGATTTAACTACTGATAACTACTGTCAAGTTTAAGAAGGAAATCAAAATAGAAATGACTTGTGTTACAGCTATTGATACTCCCTCACAGCTTAAGGGAAAACAGGCTTATATACACTGTAGTAAGTACAGAATGTACAGAAGACAGTCATATATACAAAAGTGCATTAATATAGTAATACATTTAGCAGAAATACAGGAAAAAAAATCCTGGTTAACAATCTGATACATTACAGTATTTAAGACTACTTGCAGATTCTCCAAACCAGGCAACTTCCTACTTACTTTGGTTATGATATTGATGCTACATAACTAATCTTTGAAACTAAAAACAAAAATAAAATCTCACAATTTGAAATTTTTAACCATCTGTGAAATGTTTTACATATACTTGTGTTTATAGTTAATAGCTTTTGACAACAGTCCTATTAAATTCGCAACACAAAGATTTAGAATGAATAATACTTATATCTAAATTAGAGTACTCAAATAGGAAATTAAACTGATCTACTACAGGAACAGATATTACCTGCTCCATTCCTAAAAGCCTCAGCTAGATAACCTAACCCCAAGTCTCAATTTAAACCCGATAGGTCAGCTACTGTTAAAAGAGCAAGCAGCTCCACAAAATAAGTCATGGCTTCAGGCCACTGTTCCTTAGAACAATTGTTAACTTGTCATTTATACATATTAATTCTAAAACTACGTTTACATAGTCAAAATGTATATGCATAATTAGAACAATCTTCCCCTTTTCACCCTCATTCCTAACCACAAAAATGAACACAGATTTCCACAGGTTTCATTGACCACAAAGATGTAACAAAGAAATGTAGTGAAGAAAAAGTACTATATACTGAATTCAGAGAAGGCCAAATCAGTTTTTTTGAGCTCAGCATAAATGTGAAATCAAAATTTAATTCATCATTATGTGATTATGGCTAAAACACTAATTACCTTAGTTTAAATAATATTTGGAAGGAGAGGTGAAAACAATTTTAATATTAGAAAAAATAAGAAAATAAAATTGCAGTCATTCAACTCAGATCTTCAGCTATACCACACCACTTCCTTACTCTTAATAGCCAGTTAGAATAATGTTCAGAGTTCCTTCTAAGTCTTTTGGAATAAGTAAATTGTTTTCCAAAAAAAATAAGACTTAAACATTCTAAGGAATTTTATTCCAGTACTATGCTGACAGAGATGCCCAGCTCAAAATATCTCTCAGATGTTTCTCACTCACTTAACATAATCTCGTTTTTGAGATAAAATTTATCTTACTTTATCAAACTTAAAACGAATCCAAAGTTACCATAGTACATGTGTATACAAACACTCATTTCCTAATAGTCCTTTCCAGGATTAAATTTACCTCTAGTTTAAACATGTTGAATGCATCAGTGCACTCAACATCAATACTCTTACTTGAATTACTGGGAATTTTCCTATCAACTGTCCCAAACTATAAATTGACTATAAATACTACCCACCAATTCAAACAAACATTTTCCTTGAAGATAGAACTGCTTAAAAAGGTCATTTGTTAAAGGAAAGGGGAGGGGAGTGTTCCAGCCATTACACAAATGAATTCAAAGAATTCCTAAAGTTAACAAGAGAATCAGCTTGCTATATCATCTCTGTCCTTGAAGCACTTTTGCCTATAACTTGAAAACTATCTTTCCAGACACTAAAAAGTGTGATCTAGTTTTAAAACAGTATCCTGGCCTATGACCTTTTCCAGAAAAAAATTAAAGAACACATTAAGACATACTTCAGCCAGGCTTGGTGGCTCAGCCTGTAATCCCGCGCTTTGGGAGACTGAGGTGAGTGGATTGCCTGAGCCCGCGGGTTCAAGACCTGCCTGGGCAACTCGGCGAGACCTCATCTCTACAATAAATCAAAAAAAAAAAAAAATTAGCCGGGTGTGGTAGCACGCGCCTGTAGTTCCGGCTACTTGGAAGGCTGAGGCTGAAGGATCACCGGAGCCCAGCAGGTCGAGGCTGCGGTGACCAGGAG
This sequence comes from Tarsius wallacei, assembly GCA_963574415.1. Taxonomy (NCBI): domain Eukaryota; kingdom Metazoa; phylum Chordata; class Mammalia; order Primates; family Tarsiidae; genus Tarsius; species Tarsius wallacei. Next base: position 9,979 of record CAUYQG010258060.1, read on the forward strand.
CATGCCACTGCACTCAAGTCTGGGTGACAGAGTGAGACTCAACAAAAAAAAAAAAAAGACATAATTCAGATAACTTTCAAGGTGCTTCAATGATCTAGCTGGGCTAAAAATAAAGTTATGCAAATGAATAAGATCTGAAGGTTTTTGTTTTGTTTTGTACTCTACTACTGTTGTTTGGTTCCATTTAATGGTTTTGCTTACTGATATCCAACACCATGAGTATTATATAAGATGAATTACAACAATTAGATTGCTTTTGAGTTTGGAAAAGCCTGATATTAACAAAAAGTAGAGTTCACCATCTTTAAGGCACATGAGGCTACACAGAGTAAGCCACGAACAAAAAAGTCTCTGCTAGAGAACTCGGAAACAAACAAGACTTCTATATTGGTTGTGTACTAACGTTTTTGGCTTAAATATGAAGACATTTGACAAATTTTACAATTTTTAAAGCTCATTAAAATCTGGATAGCTTTTATAGTAGTTTCCCCTAATTTTTATTTTATGAGAGGATTTAGTACTTTTAAAAGCTAAATAAAATGAGATATTGACCCAATCTATAGAGAGCCATTATTTTAGAAGTTAATTTCTGGAATTAATTCAGCAATATCTAATTTATCCAAGGGACAGCGGAACTGAACAAAATTGCCATAGCCTAACAAAAAATAAGGTAAGTCTAACAAAAAAAAACAAAAAGTGTTGTTTTATTCTAAGTTCTTGTTGGGACAGAATGAACTAGCCCTTTATACCCCACTACACCATTATAATATACTGCCTTCCTTTAATTCTGTTGCAAAGCTATAGAAGAATATATGCTGTTTTGTTTAACTCAAGGTTTATCCTTTAAAAAGCTGCAGTAGAAACTGACATACTACTACAAGAGCTCTAATAAAATGTTTCTAGATAAATTGGTGGGGAATTTATCTTGCCCTCAGTTAACAAGGTTTATTTTAAAAGGGGAGACATTACTTATTCCAAGAAAGAGACAATTCAAATGTGAATTATCTACATAAGACATTAAAACTGAAAAAAAGGTACAACACATTAACAAAGACAAAAGAACTTTTTATTTGTCTTTCTGCTGGTTTCTTTTTTAGGGGGACAGAGAAAGACTTTTTAATACCCCTTTTGGATCATAAGCAACTTGTTTAATGTTTTTCTTTTAACCAAAGGAAATATTTTCACTAGCCTCCAAACCAACTTTATGGGCTACCTTTAATTTATAGTACTATAAAGACAGTGCATCCAGATTTACACACAATTTCAGGATTCACTTCTATAAACACTCAAAACTTTACAAACTTTAAAAATTGGCTTTGCGGCACTTTGGTAAACTTCTTTAATAGTTACTTAAGTTAAATCCTTGAAGAATAAGTAAAAAGGGCAGGCAGTCATTCTGTGAATTTTGCTTTTGTTAAGACAGGTAGAGAATTCAGATATATTTGCTCTTCTATTTGTTTTTCCTACATTTTGAAGGGAAAACAACACAGTTGACTCTTTCCACGTTCCACAGAGTATTCTGGGGTCTGTCCTCAAGCTCTCTTTGGGTTCTCTAAGCTGGTTATGAGCACCAAAGAAGGAGTGGGAGAAAGTCAGAAGGACTTCTCCAATTGAATACCACAGACACATACATGCTTCTATTTCAGTAAAATCTTAAATTATGACTTTAGTAGTCTCTAAAAGGTTAAAACCATGTCACAGACCTCAGCAAAGCTGTAATGTATTATTTTTTATCCTCAGTTTCAATTCTTTAACCTTCAAGAAACCAAAATGAAATACAAAATATAAAACACATGATTGTAAGCAAAGCTTAAGCCTTTATATCAACTGAGAATTAAGAATTTAAGAAACTAATCTTCTTCTTAATGAGCTACTTGATATAACACATTTTTTTAAAGGTAGAAATTCTATTAACCTCTGGATTCTAGAGTTTAACAAATATTGATTACAGCTCTTCCTACAGAATCATGGTCACCTCCCAAATGTTATCCACAATAAAAAGAAAATTATGAAAGTCAGAAAGCAGCTTGATTGTCAGTATTATCAGTTTCCATCTTCTTTAACCCATGTGAATGTCCAAGACATGTGGTAGAAGAAAAGGAATCAGGCTATTTCTAGTATTCATAATAACAAACTCACTATGAGAACATTTAAAGAAATTCTGAGTTCACATTTAAAATTAGAAGTCCTATTAATAACCAACAAGCTAAGGTGTTTTCTATATCTCACTGCTCTGTTTATTTCTAGCAATTTACAGAGAAGTTTAGCAGAACTGTAAGGGTTTTCATCAGTTAATTTTGACCATAAACCAGGTCACATGCCAGAAACTGTTATACCAAATATTTAAACATTAGAGCTGTGCTGGAAAATAAATGACCTAGAATAAGAACTTGAGAGAGACAGAGACTGATTTCTGCCTTTGAGATGATTTACAGCCTAAAGTTTCAGAAGGCAATGCAAAAGTAAAATTGGTTGTTGTTTCTAATTATTTTCTCCATTTAAATATTAATCAACATAGCATCAAGTCTAAAATTTGCCTACTAGTAACATTTTCTTAGTAGTCATCACTTACAGAAGGGATTCTGAATTTACATAAGTGAGAAACAAATCTAACAGGAAAAAATTAGGGCCTGTTCTTATACCTTTGAGTTAATGATGAATAAAAACAGAACTAAACTTAATGAAGGCACTATTGTAAATAGCAATCTATACCTTACCCACCCCCACACCACAAAAAAGATCTCCACCAGGAATCGAGAATTATGTTATGGCCCTTTAGAAAAAGAAAACTAAAAAATTGTAACATTGAGAAGGGAATTGAATTATGATCTCTACACCTGTAGGGTATACTGACATAATAAACTATTTGTCAGCAGTACCTTGAAATCTTCGAAACTGTAAAAGTACTAGTCTTTGAAAAAGCCCACTTAACCACCATAAAGTTTATATAGTGAAAACATTTACCCAAACCAGTGGTTCCTACACCACAATGTGGCTCAGAATAACCTGCCACTTGTTAAGAAACAATGCTGGGCCCCACCCACTGAGTTCCTGATTCACTAGGTCTGGGGGTGGGGCCCAGTAGTATGCACTCCTAACAACTTATCAGATGATGCTGAAGCTGCAGGTTCCAGGACCACACACTGAGAACCACAGGCCTAAATTATTAAAGGTACATCAACACAGCCCTAACCAAAATTTTGGTCAAGATGCATGTAAACCAATCAGGATAGAATAATGCTTACAAAGAACGCTAATAAATTCACCCTTATTACATCAAAACATCAACATCTGCTTCGTGGTCTTCCTCAGTCACTTTCAAGGACAGCACTTCTTCATTAAGGAAGAGCCCACTGAGCCTCTCCTTCCGTGCCTGCCTCTGCTCTTTCAGCTGCCTCTTGCGGAAGGCCTTCTGCTGTAACTTTCGCTGCTTGGATCGCTTCTGCCAAAACAAAAATTTCTAAATCAGTTAAAGTTTAGTTCTTGGCATATCCACCAAAAAATGTTTCGCAAATCAAATTATCTATTTTCCAAATTTTAAGAGCCGTTCAATGTCTTCTGCAGTACGATCCTTGTTCCAGTAAGTGAGCTTAGACTTTAAATGTTTTTTTCAAGATTGTAATTTTATGATATTTGGCCAGGACTCTTCTGATTAAGAAGGGTTGAAACCTGATCATTTTGGCTAGTTATGAATAACTATTCATTTCAAATACTTCTTTTTAAAAAATCCAATTAGGGTACATTGGTGTCAATGCATAATTAATACTAGGGGACAATATCAAATACAAGTGTAGAGAATATTGCCCAAATCTCGAAGCTTATGATTCTCAGGTGCCTTTCATCTACAAACACTAGCAAGTTTACAATGGACAGGAAAAAAATGCTTTTTTCCTATTAGGCAAATACCATCTTAGAAACCCAGTGGGTACTTCAATCCTTGTCAGTGGTGAACTGATGTCAAATAGGAATGACCGCATAACTACAGAAATCCCTTGGCAACCAACAAAGCTGGCTATGTTTCTACTACTTCCCTAAGAACCAGGGAAGGAATCATTGTGTATCTTCAAGTCACCACTGGGTTGCCAAAGAGTTAAAGAGATACTCTTATCATCCTTAAACTGGCTCCAGACTCTCCCCACTGCAAGAAAGTAAAATCCCCTGCTAAGCCACATACTCATTTTATATATACTTATACCTTTTTTTAGTGCCTGATAATATTACACAGAATTTTCTCAACCATGAAAAGAGTAGACAGAAATTACAGAAAGCATTATTACATTTTTAAATTAACTAAAAAGAAACATTCAAGATTAAAACATTCAGAAAACATTTAACACACACAAAAGACAACATTCTTAGGAGCTAATAGACAGCAACATCAGCAACATAGTGAGATTCGCTCAGTAGTGAGTTGCAGTCAATATTGCAATCTTGAGAACAACTCATTATTTCCATCAATTTATCGTATGTTAAACAGACACAAAAATCAGATAAAATTGAATGCAATATGGTTGTGGGTCAGAATAGCATTTCAAAGAGCTCAGCCTAGAGTGCTTTTTTCTACAGCAGAGCATCCTGCTTGTTCAATTACAACCAAAACCCACAGGCATCTAGACAGCAGGATCCTTTAAACTCTTCAAGAAATTTATATGAAGGAGTGCTAATGTTAATATTGAAAGGTAAAGTTTTGTATTGATTAGACTTTTTACTTTTGAATCCCGAATCCGCTCTGCTGCACTTGCAGACAGGTTGCTGTCACTGTGTGCTCGACTCATGTTGGCACTGGAGTTTGAAGCAGAGTTTCCAACACTGGACCCACTGCTGCTTGCAGAACTGACCATGCTGGCACTGCTGCTGCCAGCGCTGGCACTGGCACCGCTCACTCCACTGGTGCTTGCACAACTAAAGTTGCTTCTCTTCCAGGCCTCTCTTGCAGGCCGTTGGCGAGGGTTATGCTCCTTGATATAATTTCTGACCTTGGAAGACACAGACAAAAACTGGTTTGTGTTGTACCTTGATGTTCTACCTTCAACATGCTGGGGGGAATATCATATTGTACTTAATCTAAAAGACTGCCAAAAGTGTTGCAGATGCATAAATTTAGAAATCTCTAAATTTAGAAATAAGTACCAGAAAAATGGACAATGTTCAAAATTCTAGAAAACAGTTACAGAGCTAGATTTTTAAAGCATACAAATTATCAGTAAATGGAAGGCTGTTAGCTTTTAGAATTTAGGATTAGAAGAAAATACCACTCTGGCGAGGTGTGATGGTTCATGCCTGTAAACTTAGCACTTTGGGAGGCCAAGGCAGAAGGATTACCTGCACCCAGGGGTTCAAGATCAGCCTGAACAACAGTGAGATCCTGTCTGTACAAAAAAAAAAAATTAGCCAGGTGCAGTGGCACATGCCTGTAGTCCTAGCTACTTGAGAGGCTGAGATGGGAAAATTGCTTGAGCCCAGGAGTTTGAGGCTGCAGTGAGCTATGATCACACCACTGCACTCCAACCTGGGCAACAAAACAAAAACCCATCTCTAAAAACAGAAAGAAAAAAAGAGAAAGCACTCTGAAATAGAAACTAACAACAAAATGAAGTAGATGAGCTAGGCATTTGTTAAAGGTCTCCACTTAAAACGATTTAAGTAAGTTGCTGATTTTACCTAAGATTAGACTGTTTCCTAAATCTTAGCTAGGGGTCAACAGTATCTGTCTTCAAATATGAGACATCAATTTGCCATACTAATGAAAAATTTTCTAGAATGTAGAAAATTATAGTGTATCTGTTGGGAAAAATACTGAAATAAGAGACATTTTTCATAAATATGATAAATGCAAAACAAACAAATCAAAAGTAGAACAAAAATATTCAGTCATGTGTCAGAGTAAAAGAGCAGCAAAGAATGTAGTAAGAAGATACCAGTATATTTCAGAATAGCAGAGGGAAGTTATTAGATTTTACCCAGGCTCAATTACTCCATAAAATTATTCAAATCCCTCAGCTTAGATGTTTGCCAATGTGTAGTTCTCATTAATTTGTATTTTGATTGTCAATTAGTCTCCTGAAAGTTAAGTTAGAATAAATCTAGACCTTAACCTAACCACCCCTTCAGTGGTGATATTAAGTTTCAAATTCTGAAACATCGAAAAGCTGGTTCAAGATCCACACATTCCAGAAAGGTATTGCCAGGTGAGATGCACACAAAACCTCTTAAAACTGCATGTTCTCCGATATATCACCATCATTTTTTCTAATATTACATTCCACAGCAGTGATTTTTTACCTTAATTATGTATGTAAATATATATACTTATTCAAGTCTACATTTTATAAGATGGCGGTATTTTGACTATCTAAATATCTGTATTTTCTTTACATACCTGTTTCAGTTTTTCATCTGTGAGACAGTTAAGTTCAATAATAAACTCACTGTCTGTAGGGGATATTTGAGCAGAAGGATCAATGATTTTAATGATATCAAGTTGCTCCCGAAGACCCATCTCAGTACTCACTTTGCGACTCAGATACTCAATATATTCCACCTATATAATGAAAAATTACAACCAATAATATCATTGCTAAAACTTCTGATCTTTTAGTATGTGTCAATTATGTGTTTTATATGTCAGGACTTAACATTTGATTCCTGAAAATGTTAGCTAAAGCTCAAATTCAGATTTACTAAGCAATCCACATTTACACAGTAGCTTTTTTTATTTTGTAACTTTATTTTATTATAGAGATGGAGGTACAAGTCAGGATTAGGTACACAAGTAATCTACATGCAGGTGAAGTTTGGGCCTCCAACTGGTCCTCACTTGTACCTGTTTAGGACGAGGTACCCTTTGAGCTGTTACATGTTCCCCCTGAATCCCCTGCAATGTCCTGGGACTGCCAATCCTTCCCTTGTGCTATTGTGATTAATGTTCAGGTCCCACTTATGAGTGAGAATATGTGATATTCAGTTCTTTGTTTCTGTGAGATCCACCCAGCAGCTTTAAATAAGCAATAAATCGAGCTTCACATATTCTCCACATATATGCTTTTAATTAAGAATGTCAAGATATTTACCTGCTCATCATTTGTCATTGCACTCCAAGGAAGTTCATCTAAATTCCGGTGCTTGTTTTTCTTTTTAGGAAGCAGGCAAGGTGAACTTGGAATACTGGGTATGACGTCAGAAAGTACATCACTCCCACTGGCAATGTCACTGCCTGGTAACTTTATAAAAAGAAGAATGTGAATTGGGAAGGCAAAAATTTTCAAATTACATTTTAAATACCAAAATATAACTCACATATTGATGAAAAGTTACTTTAATATAAGACTAATAGCAAATACAGAATCAGGACATTAATTCTGATTCATGCCTATGTTATAGAAAGCAGCAACACCAATATACTCTTTGTATATACTCACTTATTCAATAACAGATGTTTTCCAAAAGCTTAAAATCATAATCAAGACTTATTAAAATGGTAACTTCAGAGTCAATCATTATTAAGGTTTTTAATTTAAAATGCAAATGTGACTAGGCCTCACATAGCATAATGAACAAGCAGCACTGGTTTCCACCTCAGGAGACCTAAGTGAGCTGCCACTAACTGGCTTTTTGCCAGAGACTGTGCTAGACATACTGCCAATATAAAGACAAATCACAGTCCTTGTCCTCAAGTCTGTATTAATCTCAAGACAATTAAAATAATTTAATATATGCTGTTAAAATAAAGCAAAAACACTTTAAGAATCAGAAATATTACACAGTAATAGTTAGAAAAAAACGATAGAAGACAAAAGAGAAATAAAAGCAAGCACAACACATAAAATCAAATCTATATAAAGTGAGACAAACAGTAAAAATACATGCTGTAATCTTACATTACCTGTTAAACAGAGTGGATTTAACAGTTTTACTGATGTATACTCAACACACAAAAATTGCACATCTTTAATGTATACAATTTGATGAGTTTACATATATGCATATACCTGTGAAACTATCACCAGAATCAAGGTAATAAGCATCTGTTACCACCAAAAGTAAGCATGAATTTAATTTTAAATAAATGTATTTAAGTCATTCATCAAAAAGATAAGGTCTTTTTCTTCTGCAAGGAGTACATAATAATTTTTAAAGGTATTGCTTTAATTTCTACAAAGTACAAAACAGCACTTTTTTGTTTTGTTTTTTGGTTTTATGGAGTTTGCAATTGTATCTGAACTCTGGACAATTTCTAGGTTTTTGAAGTTACCAAAATACAAGAACTACTTTAGTCATGAAGACCACTATGACACATGTATTTGAACTCCTATGGTACACACAGCACTATAAGAGGTACAAGAGATTCAAGAGAGTGTAAGTACTTACACAGAAATGTTATACTCTACTTGGAAAAATTACAGTAACACAAACATACAATTATACAACATGGGCACATGACAAATGCAAGGTTCGAGATGACAGATCATTAGTGGAAATATCTAGCAGCAGGTTGAAACTGTAGGATTAAAGTTTGGGAGAACTACAAGGGACTATAGGCAGGCACTGGAGAGTCGATCACATAGAAGAGTAAAGCCACAAAGATGAGTTCAATCACTAAGCAAAAGATAACTATGATGTTTAGAATGAAATTGTCTTAAGTTAGAAAAAGATCATTCTTCCTACACTCCCATAAGTAGCTACTACTTCAAAAAACCACATTTTTACTATGATAGTCATTGATGAATCCAAGTACGTATGTGAATTCCAACAATTTATATGACTTCTTTAAAAATATCATTAACACTGCTTGAATTGTTCACCCTTGGCCCTAATGTACCTAGTCAGCATTATGAAAGGATGGTTGCTGAATGCACACATGAAGGTCATCTCTTTTTCAGCTTTTAATGGCAAAAAAGGAAATGCTTTGCTATTTTCCTTTTAACTTAAAATCACATTAGAAATCTCCCTGGAGTCCCTAAAATAATGAAATACTCTTATCAGATGAAAGCCCTCCACAACTTCAAGTTCCTTTGATAAGAAAAAGGAATTCCCAAAACATCTATACTTTCAAAATATAATAAAAAATTTTCATCTAAACCTTTAGAGAGTATTATCTGCTAGGTGCCAGACTATATGCTAAGCACCAAAATTTGCACCTTTAATTCTGTTTCTGTGTGTGTTGGGGGAGGAGGTACAAAAAGGGCAATTAATTTTTTGGCCATTTTTTTTCAGGGAGAAATAAAAAGACCCCAGAGTTCAAATACCAGCTCCATTGCTCACTAGTGGTGAGATCTTCTGTAGGTTACTTTATTTCTCTGAGCCTCAGTACTTGCAGTAAAATATGGTCAATACTATAAATCTCTCTTTTTTTTTTTTTTGAGTTGGAGTCTCACTCTGTAACCCAGACTGGAGTGCAGTGGCCGCTCCCGGCCACCGCAGCCTCGACCTGCTGGGCTCCGGCGATCCTTCCGCCTCAGCCTTCCGAGTAGCTGGAACTCCAGGTGCGTGCTACCACACCCGGCTGATTTTTGATCTATTGTAGAGATGAGGTCTCGCCAAGTTGCCCAGGCGGGTCTCGAACCCGCGGGCTCAGGCAATCCACTCACCTCAGCCTCCCAAGGTGCGGGATTACAGGCTGAGCCACCGAGCCCGG